>PVJX010009502.1:0-60818 GCA_004027295.1 Dolichotis patagonum
CTGCTTCTTCATTCACATACTTTATTCTTAAGTTATAGATCCTCTTGTCATCTTCCAGTCTTTGTATCTTTACTGCCTGCTCCCTTGTTATTTTTAAGAGATCTTCCCTTTCATGACCCCACGTTGCAAGCCTGTGTTCAATTTTTGATAGTCTATCTTTGGTTTCTTTCAAGCAGTTTTGCCAGCTTTCTATCGAGTCCTTAGTTTCCTGATAATCTCTTTGAATCTGTTTCATAACTTCTAGGTTTTTTTTAAATTCCTCATTAAATTTTTCTCTCCATTTGTGTTCCTCTATTCTTCTTTCTGTGTCTTCTTGAGAGGTGCCCAGTCCTTCTTTTATTAATCTACTTATCTCTTGTTTAATTTGAATTAATATTTCAGTTTTGGTCCCACTTACGAGGTCCTGAAGATATCTCTTTTTGTCCGCTAATGCTGTGTTTGATGTTGCATTTTTGCTGCCCTCAGTCTCTTTTGTATTTGCCTCTCCTGGATCGATGTTCTCAGGGTTGGGGGCTGGGAGTGTTTTCTTATTTCTCCCTTTCCTCATGTTTTTGGTTCCTTCCATAGAAGTGTACAGTGTAATTCCCAGACCCTTTTCTTGTTGTTTAAGGTGCCTCTAGAGGGCGCAGGCTAGGAGCTTTAGCCCTCTTCAATAGGTTATCAGAGATTAGAGTTCACCCACAGTCAGTGTGCGCTAGCTCTTCCCTTCTGGGCCAGTCAACCTTTGCAGGCCTTCACTGCATCAGTGTGCACTGATCTCAGGGAAGTAACTGGGTCCCCACCAGGGGTGTGGCCTAGTTCAAGCAGATTCCACCAATCCACTCGGCGAGGGGAGTAACCAGCTGAAGCCACTTCCTTATGGAGTTAGGGCTGTCCTGCCCAAATCCAACATGTCGTCCAGTCGGTTTCCCCTTTCCCGTGGTAGGGTCTTATTCCCATCACTTACCACATCCCTGAGAATTGCTGGACTGCCATACCTCCAACTTCAGCGGGCTGTGGTGGGAATTCACGGTGCCTCTGGGTGGGTTGTTTGCAGAGCTGGTCCCGGCGAGCTGCATGCAGGGCTGTTCAGCTCTGCATTCCGGCAGCTCAAGCCAGTCGCTTCAGCGCGGATCGCTTGTTCAGGTCGGGCAGGGTTCAGGTGGCTCGAGGAGGGTGCCGTGCTCGCTGATCTTATCTTCACTAATAGTAGCCCCAGGACCTCATATTCGAACGGGTTTTCACACTTTAGTTACTTTCTGGGTTGTGAGAGTCTATCTCTCTCTGTTTGGGTCTCTCCAGGGTGTTTTATTCTGGCATTTGAACTGTCTCTCTCAGAGAGGGTCTCTCTCCTGCCACCTACCTGTCTGCCATCTTGTTGACCTTTTGACATCACTTTTTTCCATGTTGAATAGGATTTCTGTGAGTGGTTCTGTAGAATGAAGAAAAGAAAATTTATTTTTTTTTAAGACATGGATGAGGGCCTTTACATTTTTCATTTCCTATCATTCTTTTAAAAATCTTTTTTATTTTAAAGAGAATAAAACAAAGAAAAACAAAACAAAACAGAACAAAGCAAATCAGAATAGAACAATGCAAGCAACACAAGACTTCAAAACAAGACAACAGGAAATCATCAGTGGCTACCATAATACTTCTTATTTTCTTCGAAATAGTTGTCCATATCTTCACACACAACAATATCAAACATAACAAAATAGTATAGAACCAATCAAAAGAATGAAAGCATTATAGGACTTCAACACCAGGTAATAGGAAATGAACAATGGTTTCTATAATGTCTTGTTTTCTTCAAAACAGTTGTCCATACTACCACATATAATAAAATCAAACAAAACACAACAGAATAAAACCGATTAAACAAATGAATGAAAACATCATAGGACTTCAAAACAAGATAATAGGAAACCAACCATGAATACCATAATACATCCCATTATGTTCAAAATAGCTGCCCATACCATCAGACACAGTAAAATCTAACAAAACAAGACAGAACAAAACTAAGCCTAACAAAATTGTGAAAACAATACAAGAGTTTAAGCCAAGACAGTAAGAAATTAACAGAGTCACTACCTTCTCCTCCCAGGTGTTTCCTCGCCTATCACTTTTATAATATACACTGTGCTTTTTTGATCCCTCTAATTCCTTCTGTTTTTTATGCTAGGGTTCACGCATACAAGTTCAAACTGTTTCACCCATGAACATGATCTCCAGTTGCATCCATATATCTACAAGAACCTCAAGATTATTCTACTTTACAGTTGCGTAGCTTTCCATGGTACAAAAATACCATATCTTTCTTATCCATTCCGTGGTTGATGGGCAAGTTACCCTTGCTTGTTTTCTGATCTCCTGTTGCATGGAAAAATTGTTTTCCCTCCTTAGATTCTCAGTCTATAAATTTCCTTTCAAGTTAAATGTGTTTTTTAAATTTTTTTTTATTAAATAGAGCAATACCATTAATCAGGACAAAGCAAAATGGTGATAAAAATATTTGCCTTCAAAGAGATGGTAGAAGGATGGTAGAAGGAAATCTCCCTTATTTGCTATATTACATATGGTCAACCTCCCAAGAGATTCTCAGATCTCTGGCTCCCACTTGCTAATGGGGGGGGATGGGATGTTTGATTCTCAGGCTGAGCGCCAGTAGATTCACAGCCACTTACCAGGGTGGCAGGCTGGTTGCTTGATTTCCCAGCGCCCTAAGTTCCAACTGGTGTGGATCTCAGGAGACTGCTGCTTCTTGCCCTCGGGTGGCTGCGGCTTGCCAGACCACAACCACTTACCAGGGTGGCTGGCTCTTGCTATGATTCTTGAGTTACATTTATTTGATCTTTGAAAGAAATAAATACTTTGCTGAAGATTATCCAGTGAAAACATTCAAAACTAGACTTTCTTTGATTGTTTCAAAAAGCTTTAAGTGATTTAAGTAAGTATCCAAATTAATAGAGATGTGATGTTTTCCAAGTCTTAACTGCAGAGGAATATGTAGATTACTTATAAAATGGTTACCTGTGTTTATAAATTAAGAATATTCTTTTCCTGCTGTGTTGTACTTTTATTAACCCAATCATCATGATTTAAAAAAGGTTAAAAAAAAACTTAAGACCCAACTCATGGGCGTTCAGGTTTTCCTTAGTTCTTACTCGTTTCCTTGAGAATTTCAGTAAATATATGAAATATGAAGTTTCCAGTATGAAAGCTATCTAAAAGCTCCCAACGAGTTAAATCCTTGGACTCCTCGGAATCCAAGGAGTTAGGTCGTATTTTCAGCATCTGATGTACATGTGGGATCTATCCTTTTAATAAATATCTCTCATGTCTAATTTTGCATTTGTAAATGAAATGAAATATTCTTAGAAGAGTTTGAGATGTTGACTATGAAACTATATAAGTGATATTTTAGTTTCTAAGTTAAAGCCTTATATAATCTATCACGTCATATCCAGTGCTTAGATGCTCTAGTTGTAACAAATTTTAACCTTTTTACAAGAGTTTTTTAAAAAGTGATTATCAGGATTTGCGATTAGTAAATGAAACACTTGCATGTATATGTGAAGCTGCCTACTCGTTCATATCATCTCCAATGTGGAGGACTAGCTGGATGATTATCTTTGAACAAACAGAAATTATCTCCACTTTGGCTAAACCTGGTTCTATCTCCATATACTGATCTGTACAGAGCTAGCTAGGCTATTTCCTCTTCCTTTCCATTGGCTCTAAGCAATGTAAATAGGGATAGCTGTGGTAGTGATGTGTAATCAGTCACCGTTTCCCCACCCTGCCCTGTGACTCCGCAAATCATGGTTGAGCTGGATGGGATAAAGAGCCATGGTTCCAGGGCTATCAACTGGAATCAACCTTCAAGATAAGAGGCTATGAATTCCCAGGGCAGAAAAGTTTGTGTATCAGAACTGAAGCACGAGTCCCCAAAACATTAAATGTTACCTCAATTGTGTTACGCAGATTAGTCTTTCTGCATATCTCTCTCTGCATATTGCAGAGGTGTTTTCAGCAGTCCTTGCTAGCCCAGCTCATAATACTCATGTATTTCCCGCCATTCTCACAGTCACTCATCCTCAAGCCATTCCCTTCTTCATGTATTAGTAAAATCTGGGTTGGGCCCTGAGACAAGGCCTTTGTTCCAGTGAACCTTAATCCTGGCTGGATATAGGAAGCCTTGTCCCCCAACCATAAATATGTTTTAGTGTCTTTATTTTCATCTTGGGTTGCACTGGAAATGAAAGACTGGAATTAACCTGCTGGAATTTCAGTAATGTTTCCATGCGATTACAAATATAAATCTCCTAGACTGAGATGATGTCCAAGAAGCGCTCTCTATACTCTGAGATTCCAAATTCTATATGTTTAAGGAGAAACTGTGACATATTCTCTTAGTGTGACTTTCTCATTATGGAATTTTACTCTAAGCATTTTCAAGTATTGGTTAATGCATTTGCCAGTTAATTCCTATTACTAAGCATACATCTCTTACTCTATTTTTTTTTTTTTACTCTTGGCCCAAGGAATGCAAAATGCATTGGATTGGGAACTGACAAGAAGACTAAACCTGGCTTAGATTCAAATATACTAGCTAGCTTTGGCTGGTCTTTTTACTTTCTTGGTTCTTATATTCTGAGAGCTGAATTCTGTGACTAAATGTTTCTGCATGTTGAATGACATCTTTTTCCCTCCCTTCTTCCTTGCTTTCTTCCCTCATTCCTACTATGTTGGAGTGTGAACCCAGGATTGCTCTACCCCTGAGCTACATTCCCAGCCTTTTTATTTCAAGATAGATTCTCCCTAAATTTCCTAGAATGGCTTTGAACTTGCAGTCTTTCTGCCTTAGCCTTCAAAGTAGCTGGGATTACAGGCATGCACTACTTGTGACCAGCTTGAATAATAAACTTTATAAACTCTTGTTTTTTGAAAATATAACTCATGGAAAAAGTTGGATGAGGAAGGAAACTAGTCAGCTACTTCCAAATGTCTTTCTCTTTTTCTTCAATAGAAGATAGAAATCATTTATTTTGGAATTATTTTTACAAGAATACACTCTAGTACCACCATTTTACATTTGAGAGTAAATGGATTTGTTCTTATATGAAATCATCAAATTATGAACACTTCAGTTAGCAATTTGTGGGCTTGACTGGGAAGAAATATGCAAAAAAATTACCATCATTAACTCTCTTATTTACTCCACATTTACTTTTTTAAGACTGATTAGATTCTATGTACTTTGATAACAATAATAATAATACTAAGTTAAGTCCTTTTAACATAAAATGGCATGGGTAAGTATTTTCATTTTATAACAGAGCCAGGATAGAAAGAAACTAGTCCAAAGCAAGATCAAAACTTAGAAGGGCAAACATTAAATCCTGCAGTTTTATGTTCAGCATCTAGGGCAGTTGAAGCAAGTTGTGGACTCCAAAGGGCTTGGATAGCTCAACCCCATGGTGTTCCTGGTTGTGATCTACATGGCCTCTTTCTTAGGATGGCTCCACACACTGCCTGCAGGGTATTTTTCACAGGTGATCCATATCTTTGGCATCTCCAGCTCTTCCACTCCATCTTTGGCTTTATTCTCAGTTTTGGGGCATATTGCCTAGCCTCCCAGGCCTTCTTTTGAAACTTGAATGGAAGCCTCCATGACCTCAAAATGCTTGTATTTTACATGTCTGAAAACCAGCACTTCATGGATGATGCCAGTCTCTGCTGCCCACTCAAGCAGTACCCTGATTTCCTTGGGCCACAGCTATTAAAGTGCCTGATTAGCAGACAACAGTGAAATAAACACCAAGGAACCAATTTTTTTTATGAGGCCCTTCTTAGGAAAGCATTGTAGGTTTTATTTTCCAGACTGAGAACTACATTTTTATACCAATGAGCCTATGACAGTTGAGGTCTGGCCACTATGTTAAATGTCTTTAAGTAATTTTTAAAAATTTTTTCGTTGGATTTTTATTAATGTTAAAATTTTAACAATCAAGTTCTTCTAGACTCCAACTTTATAATTGCTTTTTTTCTGTTCATCACCGAAATTTTTTGGTTTGGACCCTGATTTTTATTGGGAAACTGGCTAAAAAGACCCATACCACAGCCTAAAAGTTGGGCTGCTTTGAAAATTTCTTTGCCAGATTATTAGTCCATCATCCTTAATCTTAGTCTCCTGCAAAGTTTCAGGATATGGGAAAAATCAAACCAGATTTTCTGACACAGTGTACCACACAAGTCTCTAATCCTCTCATCAGTGTATGCTTTGTTTCCAAGTAAAACCTCCTGAGCCTGGCTTTCACTGTCTGCCTTCCTGTAAGCGTTTGGTCATCTGAGCTCCAACCTAAATCACCCATCCAATTTGGCTTTAAGATTCTAGATCTTTTTGTGGGGGCATTTTCAAATCTTTTCAAAATCTTCCTGCAAAACAGTTCTAAAACTTCTAAACCACATAGTCAATTATAGTCACAGAGATGATGAATCCCTGGCACCAAATTTTGTATTAGTCAGTTTTCTGTACCTGGAACAAAAATTCCTTATTTCACAGCCTAAACAAGGAGAAGTTTGTTTTGACTTATAATTTTTAGAGGATTCAGTCCCTTTTTGGTTGGTTCCAAGCAGAACCAATGTGGTGGAAGAGTCTGTGGGTCATAGTACCTCATTCCATTGCAGCCAAGAAGCACAGAGTGAAGTGGAGAGCTGGTGATACCTTCAGTGACCCACATCCAACCAAGCCCTACCATTTGTCAGCACAGTAGGCACTGAACACATCAGTGGTAGCTCCCATGATGAGTGCAGAACCCTCATGTTCTATTCACTATCTAAACACATGAGATTTATAGGATTTTAGATCCAAACCATAATCAATTTCTTTTGAGATTTGAATGGAAGTCTTCATGTCCCCAAAATGGGTCAGTGGTTTTTATACAATGGCAAAAATCAATGCACATTAGTTAAAGACAGTTGAAAAAGTAGAAGAATAAAAGAAGAAGAGAAAAAAATAGAATAGACTTAAGGAAGGAAGGATGAATAGGCAAAAAGTATAGAAGTAGAAAGAAAATATATACAGTATGTAATAATAGATTAACTTTCTATCCAGTCCTCAACATGGAGGGGGGATCTCGATCTCGTTCTCTGGAAGATATCTGGAAATATCTGGAACTTTATTTAGTTTCCAGAATTGGGCAGGTGGTGGTGGTAGTATTGACATCTAGTGAGTGAAGACCAAAGTACTGCTAAATATCACACAATGCATAGGACATCTTCTACAGCAAAGAGTTATTACCACAATAACATTGATGAGAGGAAAGTCCTTTCCAGAGTTTGCTTGTTCAATCTTTCTTAGCCATAACCAGATGTGAAGAGAAGACATTCATGAGTAACTGTGTAGTTTTCTAAGGGATCTTAACTCATAAACCATATAAATTAAACAAATTATTTTTTAATTCAAATTGTAATTCATTTAAATGCAATCAATTCTTAGGATGCAGAACTGTTTGATCAACATGTTCTATCTGATCCATGTTAAGACTTTTGAAGCCCAACATTAAAACTGTGAGGAATATAAGGTGTCATTATATCAGGCCCATTATTTTTTCAAAGGAGAGAGTTGGGTGCAAAAGGTAAAATAATTTATCCAACAATACTTAGTAGCTAGGTTGAAATGAAACCTCAGTTCTTATAGCTTCTAATTTTTAGTGTTTCATCAGCTTCTGCCACTTGCTGCTAACCCTTACCCTCAGAAGTAATGTAAGCATCTATCTCTTTATCTTTTCAGATCTATCAATTAAAAGCACACAACATGAGAACACACTCTGATACATGTGTATTAAAATGTACAGACTCTCAAGCCAGGGATGGAGTCACACACTCATAATACTAGAACTTAGGATAGTAAGACAGGAGGAACACTTGAGCTCACCTGGAGCAACATAGTGATACCATGTATTAAAAACAATTTTATGGAATATCTTAAAAGTTTTATGGTCAGGGAAGCTGGGAAGTTGGCGGGTCAATAAGCAGCAAAATAAAGAGCTTCTCTGAGAGAAACAGCTCAGATGCTGGAATAAAACCCCCTGGAGAAGACCAGATGGAAGGAGATAGATCCTCTTGACCCAGGAAGAAACTAAAGGAAAAAAAAAACATGGACAGAAGGCTGTAGCCAGACATAATCTCACTGGAGCTGACCCCATTGTGTACAAAAGGCGACTGGAATCTGAAGACATGCAGTTGCAGTGAAGTTGGGGATGGTGAGCCTGAGGGGCCTCGGTGGGAGGACATGGTCACAGAGAAGAGCAGAGAGTAGCACTCAGCTCGGAGATCTGTACTGGCTTGCAGTGAGTAAGAGGAAGTCAGTCTTTTCCCAGGAGTTGGCAATTGGCCGGTGGCATTTTGGAGTTGGGAAAGATAAACCCAGAACCAGAACTGCAGTGGCTTCAGTCAACCACTCCTAGAACAGAGCAGATTGGTGAGAATTGCTTGGACTGTGCATAGTCCAGTAGCCAAGGACGAGGTCTCCCTGAAGCTATCCCTAACTAGCACTGTCCACACGGTGCACAGTAACGTGGTGAAGACTCCCAGTGGTTGACCAGCTCAGCAGGGAGAGGCCAGCCTGCCCCACTCCTTCTTGTACTTCAGTGATCATCAGCAGACTGGGGAGGGCATCAATCTCTATCCAGTACACTTCAGAGTAATCAGGAAGTGCTGGGGACCCCCATTATTCACTTGTCTGGAAGAAACCGGAAACATGACAAGAGGAAGAAAGAAAAGGATGTCTTCAGTCCCCAATCCAAACACTACTGGCCCAGGAGAGATAAACACAGAAGAGTTTGGGAGTTGCATACCTGCAGTGTCTAAAAGAAGCAGCATGTGATATGAAGAATTATCTTTGTGACATTATAAAAGAACTCAAAAAAGAAATCCTAATACAAGTAAAGGGAGATATAGGAAAAATAATAAAAGAAATGCTAAGTACCTCTCAAAAAGACACAGATGGAAGAATGGAGGAGCATAGAAAAAGGAGAGAAACCTTCAATGAGGGATATTTTTAAAATCTATAATACATGAAACAGACTCAAAGAGATTACCAGGAAATTAAAAATTCCATTGAAAGCTGGCAAAACTGCTTGAAAGAAGCTAAAGATAGACTATCAAACCTTGAAGACAGGTTTGCAACATGTGATTGTGAAAGGAAAGCTCTCTTAAAAATAACAAGGAAACAGGGGGTAACAATACAAAGGCTAGAAGATTACAAAAGGATCTATAACTTAAGAATAAAAAATGTGAGTGAAGAAGCAGGGATCAACACAAATGAAATACAAAGGCTATTTACAGAAATAATTAAAGAAAACTTCCCAAGCATAGGAAAAGGAAATTATATTCAGATATATGAGGCATACAAAACACCACCCAGCTATAACCAAAATATATCTATACCCAGACATATAATAATCAAGATCCCAGAAATTAAACACAAGAACAGAATATTAAAAACTGTCAGAAAAAAGAAACAGTCACCTATAAAGGAAAACCATCAGAATCATGACAGACTTCTCAACACAAACCATTAAATCAAGAAGAGCTTGATTTGAGTGAAGTAATCCAAATCCTGAAAGAAAATAACCTCCAACCCAGATTTATGTACCCTGCAAAATGGTCTTTCAAAATTAATGGAGAAACAAGCTGCTTCCTTGACAAGAAGGAACTGGGGAAGTTTCATGACCACCAACTCATCCCTACAAAATATATTGAAGGACATTCTAGAGAGAGAGAAAAAAAGAGCATGGTTTCAAGAACAGCAACAGAGGGGGGCTCATTGCATGGAGCAGACAGTGGAATGAAGGGGAAAAGTAGACAACCAATGGCAGAAAAATAGCATGGCAGAGATGAGGCAGAGAAGGTTGGTCATAATCGCTAACATGAATGGCCTCAATACATTAATAAAAAGGAACACAGGCAGACTAGATCAGGAAATAAGGTCCATCAAGATGATCTATATAAGAAATATATTTAACCTGAAAGAGGGTTTATGGACTGAAAGTCAAAGATGAGAAAATAATGCTCTATGTGACAGGGAACCAGAAAAAATTGGGGGTAGCTCACCCATCAGCTGCAGATTGGTTGGAAAAACAACATTTTTATACAATGGAGAACTACTCAGCTATAGGGAAGAAAAACCTTGAGGTTGTTGTAGGTAAATGGATACAACTTGAGACCAAGCTCAGGGGTAAAAAGGTTCAGAACCACTTAGGTAAATAGCAGGTTGGCCCTCCAATTTACAAACTGAAGGAGTTAGTGCGACACAAAATGTACAATGTATCCTGGGAAAGTGAAAGGGGAGGAATTGTCTAAATAGGGAAGGCAGAGGACATTGGTAATCTTATATCATGATTTGAAACCTATATTGCTTTCATCACTCTGTTTTGTTTGGTTATATTCTGTTCCAGTTTGTCTACTTGTACTAGATTTGAGGGCACAGACAGCTGTTCCAAAGATAGCAGTATAAACTATTTTAACCATTTTAAATTTCCTATTAATCTAATCTGAAGCCCTGTATTGCTTTTCTGCCATGTTTTGACTGATTTTATTTGAATCTGTCTTGTTCAATCGCTGTCTTGTCTTGACTTCTTTTATTCTAATCTGTTATGTTTGATAGTATCAAGTCTGAGAGTATAGGCATCTACCCTGAAGACAATAAGATTCAGTATGATACCCATTCTGGTTTGACTATTACCCTCTTTTGAAGTCCTATAATCTCTCCAATGTTTTGTTTTTATTGATTTTTTTCTGTACTACTGTGTTCACTTTTATTGTACCTTGATAACATAGGCAAATCTACTGAAGATAACAAGAGACATCATGGTAACCATTGTAGATCACCTTGTACTATGGTTTTAAATTATGTACTATGTCCATCCTTTTGTTTTGAATGACCCCATCTTTTTCTCATTTTGTTTTATTCTTTTCAAAATAAAAATAAATAAATTTAAAAAAAGTTTTATGGTCACTGACAAAATAACTCTTCGGAGAAAAGATGTATTGCTAATGAAGTACAATATTCCCTTGAATGACTTTATAATTTTCCCGTGATGCTTGTTTGTGAATTTTATAATTCATCATAATAATGCTGTGAATTATATTTCTCTTCATTGGGAACAATTATCCAATATATTTAACTTGATCATCTGTGTAAACGATTAAAATAAAAACATAAATTAACTATGCATTAAGATAAAATATTAATGAGATACCTATTACTTATATTGAGCACATTAGGCCATGACAATGATAGCTAACATTTATTAACTGTTTCTTTGTGCTGGGCAATGGTCTAAGTGCAGATGCTTAATGTATTGACAAATGTGCTTCAATATGTCCAGTAGGATCTGGAGATGAGAAGTCTTGAGCACAAGACTAGAATGCTGATAGAAAGGTGAACAGTAGGGTCCAGGCTCCTGTACTCTCACTTGGAAATAAAGACTTTATTGGAAAATAGACCAGAGGGCACGCATGTTACATTCTGGCAAAATATGTGTCTATGTTTTATCCATGTCCTAAGATTCTGTGTGGGCCTGAATTTAAAGATGGGAGACTAATTAATATGGCAGAGAAAATTTCAAAGCAGCCTACCGTTCAGACTGTGGCATGAATACTGCTGGCTGATTTTAAGCAGATCTAAGATAAGAATGAGGAGCAGAACCAAGAGATGAGAAGGAACCATGTGTAAAATTTGGGGTGAGGATGCTGAATTTGCTGAATAGTAGTGTGATTTAAAATAAATTAAACAATTCTTGGTGATGCCTGCCTATGACTCCAGTACTATGGAAGACTGAGGTAGAAAGATCATGAGTCGAGCTCAGTCTAGATAATTTAGCAACTTATCGAAGTCCTGTTTTAAAATAACAAGTTAAAAAGGGGCTAGGAATGTAGCTCAGTGTGGATGTACAGGGTTCAATTCTTAGCACGTGCACACACACACAAACACACACACACACACAGTAAAAGAAGGAGAAGCAGGAAAAGGGGGAGGAAGAAAAATACTTTGTACAGAGAAAGTAGGAAAAATAGTTCGATTGAATCTCAGGAACTGGGCAAGTCCTGCATATCACAGGTTCAAGGGTATAAAAGGATAAATTCCTTTGAATGACGTTGAGAAGAAAGGAAACCCAGGGAACCCTGTTCACTGAGAGCCACCTAGGAAAAGTATCCCCAAGTTCAGTCATTCAGGCCCTTGAGGCTTCTGTAGCATGGAACAAAGAGTTACTGCTTGAGTAGGCAGCAGATCTTGGTGCTGATTTTTCAGGCATGCAAAAATACAAGAAGTTTTGGCACATGAGGCTTCCACTTATATTTCAAAAAAAAAGTCACTGGAAGCAAGTCAGATATTTGCATGGTAGGCAGGTGTGAAACCGTGAGAGTGAGGGAATACAAAGTTTCATTAGAAGCCCCAGGAATTCGGATTTTCAGATGATAAAAAACTATAGACAACAATCAGAACCAGCCCAAGGGAGTGCAGCTGAGCCATAACACGCAAGGCTGTAGGGGCAGGACTGCCTAAGCCCTTTGGAGTGCATATCACACCATAACATGACTGGGTGCTGGACCTGGGACTATAGAATTTAATGTTGTCTTGCTGGCTTTCTGTCTAGATTTGGCCCAATTCCTTTGTATCCCTGTGTTCTTCCCTGTTGGAATGGGAATATTTATACTGGGCCACTCAGAGGAATTTAACTTTTTTGATTTTTTCTTCAAGATTTGGGACTTAACTCAGGGTTTTTGCATCAAGGTGCATTCACAACAGCTCCACCTCATGTTTAAAATTTTGAAGGAAAGAGGACTCAAGATATATCATGTGCAGATACAAATTTCCTATAATGAGTTTGGTCATTGTATATACTTAAAATTTTGATACAAGGTCTCATTAATTCACTAAGTTATCCAGCTAGGTTTAAATTTGCAATTATAACTGTAACCACTATGCTTAGTTCCTTTTGGCTTTTTGTTTGTTTGCTTAAGGTTAAGTTTACTGGTACATTTTAGATATACATAATGATCATATTTTACAGGTACTCATAGTTAAGAGTTTGCCTAAACTTTTATAGGAGACTTTGAACTTGGACCTTTCAGCAATCCTGGAACTTTAAGACTTTGGCAATTCTTAGAGATGGACTAAATCCATTTTATATAATGAGATTAACAAGAGCCTTCAGGAATTCAGGAATGAATGTTATAGTTTATATCTAAAATGACCCACAAGAGTTTGATGTGTTCAAAGGCAGAGTTTTTGGATGGTGGTTGGGTCATGGGAGTGCTATAGTCATCAGTTTATAATCCACTGATGAGTTCATAACTGCATATGATGTTAGGAGGCGGAGCCAGGTTAGAAGAGGTGGCTCACTGGGAGCGTGGTTTGAAAGGTTGTGTTCTTACTTCTGAATCCTCCCACTATTCCCTTTACTCTACACAATGAGAAAAATTTAACTCAGTTCCTGTGTGGATAATCAAAGTACTGTGTCGTAGGCATTAATAGGGAAAGAGACAGAAAATTTGTTTTAACAAACATTTAAAAATCTTTTTTTTTTCTATTTGACTAAAAATATGAAGTAACTTTAAGAATTGTTTTTAAAATGCCAGTGAGGAATTTGACTTCTTTTGAAGTCTAGTACATTGGATATGAACTTAATTTCCTCTTCAGGTACTCAAATTTTATGTTTACTTTTTTTTTATTTTAAAGGGGGTAAAATTAAACACAACAATACAGAACAAAACAGGACATAAGAAAGCATAAATTTCAAAGCTAGACAACCAGAGATCTTCACTATCTATCATACTGTCTCTTTTTTTTTTCCAAATAGCTGTCCATATCTTCACCAGGTAGGGAAGTAGTTGCTTGGTATCCTGGCGTCCCAGGTCCCAGCATGGCACAGGTCTCAGGAGACTCCGGTGTCTCCCTCTCTGGGCAGCGGAAGCATGCCAGCTTATAACCACTCACCAGGGAGCAAGTAGTTGCTTCTAAAATTTATTCTTTAGTAAGCTATTTCTTTTTTTAAATTAAACACAATAAAACAGAACAGAATGGGACATAAGAAAGCATAAATTTCATAGCTAGACAACCAGAGATCTTCACTATCTGTCACATTGTCTCTTGTTTTCTTCCAAATGGTTGTCCTTACCTTTGCATATGGGGAGCTCATACTAAATAACATAGCCAATCTTTTCACAAGATGTGAAGTTCCCTGGCTCCCACTTGCTAAGCAAGGGGGAGGGGGAGGAGATACATGGGATGGGAGACAGGACGACATGAGATGTCTGATTCTCAGCCCACATACCGGCAGGATTACAGCCGCCCACCAGAGAGGGGAGGAGCTCCTTGTTCTCCTAGTACCCCGAGTCAACCGCATGGTGCAGGTCCCGAGGTGCCAGGGACTCTGTCCTTCGAGCCACTGAAAGTCTGTCACACTCTCAGCAGCCTCCCAGAGAGGGGAGGAGCTCCTTGTTCTCTCAGCACCCTGAGTGAACCACATGGTGCAGGTCTGGAGACACCAGGGTCTCTCCCCTGCAGGCCCCTCAAAGTCCGCCATACTCACCTGCTATTTCTTTCTGATGAATTGACCATTATATTTCCAAAGTTCTGAAATGGCCAACAGATTACAGAAAGAATGCTCTTTAGGTTCCTGTTTGAAACCAGCAGCTATAGCAATCTGCTGGCCTTGATTTAGGGCCAGTTAACATTTTTCTAAACAAACAGTGAGAACACACCTGGTTAGATATGGTGGAAGTGATTGTGGAAATCTAGAAACCCAAATGTGGTACTAAGCGGGAAAAATACTCAGTATAGTTCTCTTTATAGACCATACCTTTCTTTTGCAATCTATTTAGATCTTGATGGAAATAGGTGGCTGAACTCAGTACTCATGATAGAAAGGCACATGGTTCATCACTAATTAAAAAAGATGGACATGGAAGGCAAGACAAAAAAGGATTTTTGCTTGAATGATTTGAGCCTAATAAAAGAAATAAACATGAAGTTATATTCAGTAATGCATTTTTAGAAGGAAAATAGTATTATATGAGAGAGCAAATAATGCTGATGTGAGTCATCCTTGGTGGAACTAATGTTTACTGCTTAGGTAAAATAGTATTTTTATCTCCACTGTAAATATTTTTTCCCCTCATGAAAGGGAACATATGAGATATGCATTCTGAGAGATACACTACAAAATAATAGTCAGGTTTATGGAGACTGAAAACTGTTTCATATTGAAAGAGAATAAAGAAATGTGACAACTGAACGCAAGACATGATCTGATATTCTTACTACAAAAGAAGTTATTGGCACCATTAGAACAAATATAAGTAATGTTACAAATTAAAAGTTGTATTTTATCAATAGTAGTTTATTTTGATTGTGTTGCAGCTATATAATAGAATGCTTTTTGCATTAGCAAACACGCAAGTATTTTGCAGGTAAAAGATCATGACATAGACAGGAAGCAAAAGTGGTATAATGTATTATGTGGGCACATTTCATGAATTTGTAAGGCAGGGCGAAAGTCCAATGTCACAGATGGTTCTTGTTTTAATATTGTGTTTAACAATAGTGAAAATAAACACTTTTCTTCACTTTTCACTTTTATCATATTAAAAATTCACAAATACCTTTTTAATTTTTTTCTTTTAGTTTCTTTGACACAAGTTCTGTCCCTGTTGCCAAGGCTGGGCTACAATTTGTAACCCTCTTCTCTCTGATTCCAAGGATTCTATTTTTTTTCACAAAACCCACTCCTACAGTTTTCCATTTTGTTCTGTTCCCACTTGTAAGCACTTTATATTCACACTTTGAATTTAGTTTCTTTGTAGTCACAGTGAGCTAAGTTTTACTGTGAGTCAGTTTTGCTAGAAGGTTGACAGTCTCTGAGAGTCATATAGCTGTGTGACTGGTGAACTGTAAGTATGAGTATTCTAGAAGGGTGTTCAAGGGAAACTGACTCAGCAAAGTAGTGTACATTTAGCCTCTTTCTCTCACTCCTGTTGTCTACAGTTCAAGATGGCTACAGGAGGCAACTAACATGAACATCGTAGATGGAAGCCAAGGATGGCTGGAATGGCGGAGGTAAAGTGATAGAAAGCCTACACCACTCAAGTACTACATCAACGTTGGACTGGTTGCCTTTGGACTTCTTCCTCTTTTTTTTTTTTTTTTTGGCACCAGGGATCTTACAACCTTGCACTTGTCAGGCAGGTGCTTGTGCCACTGAGTTAAATCCCAAGCCCCTGGACTTCTCTTATATGAAAGAAAAATAAACTTTTTCTTATGTAAGTCATTGATGCTTTCCTACTAGTTGTTCATAACTAATTGACCAGATTACTCTGAGACTTGAAAAAACATGGTTATTCTGGACACTTAGTACATTAAAATATCGAACATATATTAATTTTATTTTCTCAGTCTTTCAAGTTTAGTATGTTTGTGGTAAGACTATGGGACTGAACACCAAGCCAAACCACGCTAGATATGCTGTGAGAGGAAGGATGACTCAACAGTTTCCCTTTGCCTTTTGATCTTTTCAAACAGGTATAAGCAGAGGATCCAGAAGAGTAATGTTGATCAATTTTTTTTGGTTCGCAGGAAGCACATATGGTTCTCTCCTTCTTCCAAGACCTTAGGTATTAACTTCGTCTGGCAGTAAAAATTCTGATCATTGGAAGAAATTGACAATGTCAAGATGTACTGTTTCTGAAGAGAAATTTGTGGTAGAAAAATCAGCATCCAGATGGACGCCCACCCTCTTCTGTCCCCTGGCCCCCAGCCCTAACCTCTCAGCAGCTGTGCTTCATGCTGGAGACTCCAGAGGCTCTCTGTTCTACCACACCCTCCAACATGCTCTTCTACACCTTTTACGTGGCTGGTTAATTCTCCAATCTCTTATTAAATAGTTATCAACATGCAAGTTATATCATTCGGTGCCTATCTTTAGACTTCTCTTACTCTGCCTAACCTTTGTGCTACTTTGGAGCCATCTCCCAGTTCGAAGTGCGCTGACAGATTTCTCTAATTGTATTGCTGGCTCTAATAGCACACAGTTCAGCAATGAGCCTGCCATTATATGTTTAACAGTACAGCCATTTCCTTCAAAAAGGTTAGCTCTTCCTTGAGGCTTATCCTTCAGTATATACCACAGATTCCTCTTGGATTCATTTGCATACAGAACCTTCTGTATCCATGCCATTTTATTAAATTTTAAAACAATTGAATTAGGTGGGTAAAATGTGTTTGAAAATTGTTAAACAGGAAAATTGGGAGGTCAAGACAAGTGAAATGGGTAATCAAGAATGAGTTGGGAAATAAAAATTAGAACCCAGATCTTGTTGGCGGTATTTTCCTCTTCCTGTTAGGTTACATAAATTAGAGTAGCAGTTCAATGAGGGCAGGAAAATTAATTTTTTTGACTTTGCAGATATATTCCTAGTGTTTGCAATAGCAGATGTCACGAAGCAATCTCTAGTTCCTATCTTTTGAATAAATGATTGGGGCATGTTGAGCCCAGAAAATAAATTTTGCTCTTTATTGAAAAAGTCATGGATATATAAGCTGATTTTACTCACATCTTTAATAATATCTCAAAAGAAATTTAGTTATATTTCATTATGAAAAATAGTATAAATATAAATGATGATTTCCCACATAAAAATGTGCATAAAAGCATATAAATCTTCACCTCCATTTTCTCTTCCACAGTACTGGGGATTGAAACCAAGACTTTCATGCTGAGCTATACCCCCAGCTCTTGTGAAAGTGCTGTTTTATTGTAAGACTGTCTCACGAAGTCTCAGGTGGAGCTCAGACTTGTGACTCTTCTGTCTTGGCCTTACAGTGTGTGGGGATTACAGACATGTACTGCTGTGTACAGCTTTCTTCTCACTTAGCAGATACAAAGAGTCTTTAATAAACAGGTTAGTGAAATTTCTATGAATTAATTCATATTAATTATACAAATTCATGAGTTTCACTGTGAAATTTTCAGATGTGATATGAAGCATATTTTAACACATTAAAAGAGTTCATTTGAAAACTAAAACTGATAGTTTATCTTTGAAATAGAAATTTTTTGTGTAGATTTTCTGCTATATAAATTTGTATAGTCACACAGCAGGCTTGCTCAACATGCAGCAAATTGGTCATGAGGATATGGAGATCAGATTCCTCTACTTATCAACCTAGGCACATCACCAACTGTTTCTCTTAACTCTCTCTGAGCTTCTCCATCTTCTATCTACCTATCCTTCCTTTAGCTGATATCCTGTGTTTGAGCTCCTTTTAGGAAATAGTAGATAAGCTTTCTCATGATTTCTTAACTCCTTCTGATTCTTTCTCTCAATCGACTGACCAGAGAGGAGTCCTTGAAAGCCAGTGACCTTACAAGGTCCTGGGAGGACCTTATTTGTACAATTAGCTCTCTCAAAATGATCTGTTCTTTTAGGGAGAGATATCTAGTGAACTCCATAGAGATGTCAAAAGTGTCAGAAAGGAATTTTGATATAAAATATAAGTATACTGCAAAAAGTTAAGAAATGTACTTTAAATCAATAAGCCTTAACACACATTTATGTATCTTCAAAATTCTGATCTGAGATTCATAAGCACCTTCTAGCTTACAGATCCCATTTTTACCAAGAAGAAGGAAGAGAAGAAGAGAAACTCAGAGGAGAAGGGGGTAAAAGGAGACACACACACACACACACACACACAGAGATTGAGAGAGAGAGAGAGAGAGAGAGAGAGAGAGAGCGAGAGAGAGAGAGAGATATTATACTGGTGAGTGAGGAAGGAAGTGGAGTAAAAGAAAAAAATTCAAGGAATCAAAATAAATGCAGGCTCCTAAGGTGTTTTTTGCTGACCTCTATATTCTCTATACCAATCAACTTTCAAACTTCAAGGTGCTTTAGTGAGGAGTATGAATTTCATATATACTCAACTTTTACCTCTAGAAATACTGATTTAGTTAACGTAGTAAATTACTAGCATAAAAATCATTTATACCAGTAAAGGGATTTTCCTTTTAACACATATTTTAGAAATTTCAGATTGAGGTGGTCCATCAAATTTAGAAGCAGGTAAATAATGTGTGTGTGTGTGCTTGTGTGCTTGTAACTTGCTTTTGAATAAATGTGGTCATTTTGAAATTTCAGAATCTAAAATAAAAGAAAGGATTTCTGAATGAAGGAAGGGGTGGTAAACCTTTACCTATCAGCTGCTATGATGCCTAATGACTTAAAAGGGGAGATGCAGTAGTAATTTTTGTACTTTTTTTTTGTACCAGGTATCAAACTTACAATCTCACATTTTCCAGGTACGTGCTTATGCCACTGAGCCAAATCCCCAGGCCTTTTCTTTTATACTTTTTCAACCAACATATGTTATTTGATTAAGTTTAAGTTCATTAGAGCCTACAACAAGTAAGTCAGGACTTTCTCATAGTGCCATCTGGAAGCAAGGTTAATCAGAAAGCAAGCTATGTCACAGCGTGATGGGATGACAAACCTACCTGATGGCAGGGAGTTCTGGGGTCAAGTTTTTGTGCATATTGGGGCATTTGAAGTTCTCTCGGGATCATTAACCTTATGTCTATAATAAAAAAATCAGAAAAAGATGGTCTTTGGCTTCTTTTCAAGAGAGGACCTCTACAGGAAGACTTTCTATAGCCCTACTGAGTAATTCATCGCTGTTAGATACTGGATAGATGTCAAGGATCCCATAACTGCTGAGTTGTTATGCTAGTACATACTTGTGACAATTTTCTTCATCACCTATCAGGTCCCAGAATCTGCATTTCATGCTCCTACAGTCTTCTCCCACATTTAGCTAGTTAGAATTCCTGAATATTGTCTCATAAATTGGGAAAATATGATTCAGGAAAGATAAGTGACGTAATGTACGGTTCTGAATGGTACATTAGAGAGCTTTTAGCCCTAAACTTGAATCCTTACTCCACCATTAAACATTCTGGATTAAATACGTGAAAGCTACTTATTTTCTGTGCCTTAGTTTCTTCATTTGTAAAGTGAAGATAGTAACAGTGCTTTTCACATGGTGGCTGTCCTCCAAGTGTTGGCACTAATAGTCATGAAATATTTTCTTAAAACTGAGATGTGAGCCTAAGTTTGAGTATGAAACTTATGCTGACTTCTAGCTCTGTGATTGAAATGATGTTTGTGAGACAGTGCGTAATTCAGACTTAAAAAGTGATAGTCCGGGGCTGGGGATATAACTCAGGGGACATAAGTGTCTGCCTGGAAAGCGTATTTTGAGTACGATACCTGATAACCCTCCACCCCACACACAAAAAATTTCCAACTGTGGAGTGGGGTTAAAAAATGATAGCCAAAGGAAGATACAACACATTTTCCATATTGGAAAAGAACAGTTAATACGCATATGTTTAGTTCAGATTTACCTGTCTATGTCTGTTAATCTAAGGAATCCTCTTGAAGGTAACGATATGCAATATTACAACTGTTGTCAAATTCCTATCATCTTGTTTTGTAAGCCTGTACTGTTATTGTATTTGGTTTCTTCTTGTTGTTTGTTTGTCTGTGTTGCTTTTTGTTTTTCTTTTCTGTGTCTTTTTAATCTTAAAAAAAGAAAAAAAGCATGTTTTCCAAAAATTACCAATCATACTTGTAAGTCATTATATTCTGCATAAACCTTCTGGAAATCTATGATTTAGTTAATTATGAAATTAAAAATAATACTCGTGTCCTGAGAAAAATCACTAACAATAATACAAACTGTTATCACTCTCAATATGCTTGTAATGTATTAATAAATACTTCTGTCTTAAAGATGGGTAAACCAAGGTACAAATAATGACATTACTTACTGAATGTTGCATTGAGTGACTATGATGGGCTTCACGCTCCAAAAGCATTCATAAATAAGTACATCAATACCATAAAGAGTTATATTTTACAATAGGCCCTAACATTGTGTGTTCATTTATTCTTTTCTTAGTTTTCATTTTTTATCAGTACACTTTTACATTACATGAGATTACATTCCTTGTGGGAAATTGGTACATGTACATCACACATCTCAATTCTTTTCTCATCTCCTTCACTCCCTTCTTGCATCTTGTGGCCCTCTCTCCATTGGCAGAAGCCCTATCTCCCTATTTCTATTATCTTTTTTTTTTTTTTTTAATATTTTGAGTTCCTCCTTGATAACCAGTTTTCCCACATTTTAACCTGGATCTCTTTCCTTTACTGGGTAACTTCATTAAATTCACTATTTTCACTTAGGATCATTCCTTTCCACATTCCCTACTTGATACATGTCTATCATAGGTAAAGTATTATCTTAGTTTTATTTTTCAAATTTGAGCAATAGCATTAGTCCCGTATATAGATCTAATACTGTTGCATAGTATAAATCCACACTTGATCTCTGAATAATCTCTTATGTTTCCTATGTATCTATATATCTCTCACTTACTTGTATTCTATATTAAATGAAACAGTCATTTCAGGGTGATAAATGTCTACTTGTTGAATTTTTACAGGCACAGCTATTTTTTCTCTTGCTTCAGCAATGATTCCTGAGTGGTTATTCACTCAGTATTCCAGCAGAGGGCAGTAGAATATGCTTTGTAGTTTACCAAGGCTTTCTGATCTAGTGTCAATAGTTGGAAGAAAGCTATTGTAGTTTAATATGTTTGCAGACAGAGTAATGTGAGAGTTTTTCATGAAGAAAAGCTTAAGGCAAAGAATAAGTTACATTAATTTTAGTTATAAATAAAACTGTTTCTTATTGTAAATATTATATACGACACACATGTACTAATAAACTAAAATAACAATAAAAATTCTCATTACAATATAATCTTATGCTTTTTAATCATCTCTTACATTTAGATAGTACTGTCTGTTCTATGTATTCTTGTGGAATTTTTTAATACAGAATATAAGAATGTAAATTTTCCCCTAAGATTATTAATTTCTTTAGTAAGACAAATATGCACACCATAACAATCATAATTGCTAAAATTTGCAATATTCAAATAAAGATGCATCTTGTAATTATTAGTTTGTGATTCAATAAACAAAAATATTTGTAGGACAAAGAGATTTTCCAGAGCTCCAGTTTACAGACAATGTTTCCCAAAATTTCTGTATTCACAAGTTTAAGTACGTTAGAACATGCAAAAATTTGTGTCTTTACCCTTTGGTCACCCACCTGTTTGACTGTATTTTATTCGCAGTCGCTCACAGGTATACACCATTATCATCTGGGAATATTCATATCACCCTTGCCCCTTCTTTTCTGTGGTTTCCACCACCTGTGCCAACTTTCAATTTGGAAGAGGGACTACAAAAGAAGTAAAATATGCAATGTGGCAAAACACAGTGTCATACACCTATAATTTTTAGCTGCTTTGAGGTCGAGGCAGGAGGATTCTAAGTTTAATGCTTATCCAGACAATGATACTTTGTTTTGACAAATTCATTTAAAATAAGGGCTGAAGAGATATCACCAGTTGCTACTGCACGCAAAGCCCTGTGTTGCAAGAATTACAAAAAAGAAAAGAAAAAAATATCCATCAGTCCTCCTTAAGGATGCCAAGGTTTGAGACCCACTAACATTTCTACTTGTGATTCAGCTGCTTTTTAATCATGATGAATCTAAAAATGTAATTTGAGTGGTAGCAAGTGGAGAAGAGTAATTGGTAGAGCAGGGCCACAAGAGGAAAAGTGGGAAGGGTTTTGCTGAGCAAAGCTACATATACCACAGGTTTTTTTAATTTTAAAGAGAATAAAACAAAATAGGACAGAACAGTGCAGATCAGAACAGAACAACATAAGCAACACAGCACTTTACAACAAGACAACCGGATATTAACAATAGCTACCATAATGTCTCTTTCATTGTAATAGTTGAGCATGACTTCAAATACAGTAATATCAAACATAACAAAATAGTATAAAACCATTCAAAAGAATGAAAGAATTACAGGGTATTCTGAACCAAATAACAGAAAATGATCAATGGCTACCATAATATCTCATTTTCTATAAAAATTTATTTATACTATCATACATATTAAAATCCCAATAAGATACAACATGATAGAACTGATGGTAATAGAAGAATAAAAGTATGGTAGGACTTCAAAGCAAGACAATATTAAATCAGCAATGGCTGCCATAATGTTTTGTTTTCTTCAAAACAGCTATTCATATGATCACACATAATAAAGTCAAACAAAACAGAATAAAATCATTCCAACTGATGAATGAAAACATTATAAGGTGTCAAAGCTATGTAATGGGGAAACATGATTACCATAAAATCTTATGTACTCTTACCATTTCTCACACTAGGGAGACTATATGGTATGTATACATGTGAGTTTGGTTTATTTCACTTAAGAGAATGGTCTCAAGTCGTGTCCACTTATTTATAAACATCTCAATGTGATCATTCTTTATAGCTGAGTAGTACTCCATTGTATAAAAATACCACAACTTTTTTATCCATTCCTCAGTTTATGGGCATATAGGTTGTTTCCAAGATCTGGCTATTACAAATTGTGCTGCTATAAACATGGGTGCACATATATCACTGTGGTATGATGTTTTCAATTCTTCTGGGAATATGCCTAGAGGTGGGATTGCTGGGTCAAATGGGACTTCCAGACCCAGCTTTTTGAGGAATCTCCAGACTGACCTCCACAGTGGTTGCACCAGTCGACACTCCCACCAACAGTGCAGAATAGTTCTTTTTTCCCCACAGCCTCTCCAGCATTTGTTGTTTGTAGTTTTTTTTTTCTTTTTTATCCTGGCAATTGTTTCTGGAGTGAGATGGAATCTCAGTGCTGTTTTAATCTGCAATTCTCTAATGACTAATGATGTTGAACATTTTTTCATGTATTTATTTGCCACTTATATTTCTTCATCTGAGAACTGTACCACAGTTTTTTAATAATTATTCTGGATAAGACTTAAAATCTATCGTCATTGCCAGTATTTTTTTTTTTTTTGGTACCAAAGATTGAACTCATGATCTCGTGCCTGACAGGCAGGTGCTGTGCCACTGACCTACGTCTCTGGACTTCAGCATTTTTTATAGGACTAAAAGGGGAGATTGTATTATAACTATGGTTCATTCCAACTTCAAATTCTCTAAAAAGCTCCTGCTATTTGATTGTTTATCTGAATATCAAACTTCATCATTATATCAGCAACTTTTTCATCTGTTCCAAGAATTATAAAGTAGAAAAGATGAAGCTGGATGGTGATGATTCCTGCAATTCCAGTACTCTAGAAAGCTGAGGCAAGAGAATTGCAAACTTAAACCTCACTTGGACAAGTTAGCAATTTAGTGAAATTCTGTCTTAAAAAATTGTTTTAAAGACTACAGATGTAGCTCGTCATGAAGGCCCCAGTTTCAATTATAATGACAAACACAGACACACACACACATCCAGAGAGGAAAAATGATGTCTTTATACTTGTGACAGAGTTTCAACTTGATTGGCTTTGAGATCTGCCCCAGAGATTAATGGAGCACACTTTTAGGTGTTTCAGGTATGAAAATGGAGGTCTGGGGTGGTACATCTAGTCCCTCTCCCATTTCACTCCAGCATCCTTCCCCTGTGCTGCTTTCCATCCACCATGAACTAAGCAACTTTGCTTTTTACACCTTCTGCCTTATCTCTGCCTCAAAGCCAACTGATTATGGACTGAAACATGAGCAAATGTAACCTCTTCTTTTTAAAGTTGAGGATATTTTGTATTGTGCTTCACTAACAAGCAAGCTGGCTGGTACAGATATCAGTATAGAAAAGTGGTGTTATTGCTATAACTGTACCTGATCATACGGGTTAGAAGCCTTTCAAACTGGTTGGCAAAAGTCATTTAGAAAGGTTTAGAAATGCTGGCAACAGATGCCACAGAATTCTATAAAGAGAGGCTCATTCTGGTCAGAGCTCAGAAAACTAGACTCGAATAGGAATATGGACAGTAAAGGCCAGGTTCAGGAGATTTATGTTTGGAACAAAGACTATTCCATTTGTAATTGGCTAGAGTCCAACATGATAAAAAGTTTATCTATATTTTACTCATGTCCAGAGACTTTGCACAAGACTTACATTAATCTGAAGGAAGACATTCCAAGACAGCTAAAAATTCAGGCTGTGGTATGGGTATAGTTGACTGTTTTAAACCAGATTGACAGTGAGAATTGAGGGCCAAAGGCCAGAAAAATTTGAGAAACTTAAATTTTGACCTAAAAGAAACCATCTGTAATGATGGGGCTATTAAGGTATAGACATTAAAGAGATTAGTACTATTATAAATTAGGTACGTTATACAGGAACAAAAAGAAAATACTCTGAAGGTTTCTCAGGAATCAGCAAGACCTCATCCACTGTAGGTTCAAAGGTCCAAAACTCAACATTTCTTTTGAAAAGAGAGTCCCTAAAACCTCTAACTAAGAAGGTGTACCTAGGAAATTGGTTCCTCAAGATTCATTTCATTATGTTTAGCCAACCCGGTGCTGAGAAGTTGCTGCAGTCATGGTCTAAGGAAGCCTCGCTACTGCCTGAGCTGGTAATTTATTTTCCATGTGATGCTGGTTTTTCTGGGATGCAGAATATGAGAGTTGTGGGATCATAGAAGCTTTCCTCTTTCAAAGGATATGTTGGAATGCTGGGCAAGGAGCCTCTGTGAGGGCAATGTATGAAGCTGTGGGAATGAAGCCAAAGGTAGAGTGAAGATCCCAGGAAATTGGAAATTTCAGGAACATGGCATTTCTTCCAAGGAAAGCTATAGACTCTGAATGGAGCCAGCCTATGAGTGAGGCTGTAAAGAATGCAATCACAACATCCTAGGGGTGGGACTACCAAGGCCTTGAAACTCGTATTTTACCAGTGTCTCAGGGGCCAGATATGGAACTACAGAACTTGATGTTTTCCCTGCTGAATTTTAGTCTTGATTTGTTTCAATTATTTTATAGCCCCTTATTCTTCCCTTTTGGCATGTGACACTGGTATTTGGGATGAAGTAACTTTTTTATTATTATTTGTACAGAGATTCACAGTTATGTGTAGATCTTGAGTCTTAAAAGAGACTTGAGCTTGAGCTTTTGAAAACTGCTGAAACTTTTGAACTTGAGGGAAGGGACTATTGAGTTATTGGTTGTATGCAGAGTAACTGTATTATGTTAGGCAGAATTATCAACTTTTTACTGTTTTTACTTGGAAACTGTGTATAGTTTAAGGGAACATGTATGAGTAATAAGTTGAAAAGGATTGTGATGAGGTAGTCAGAGTGCAGTTTCAATTTGATTTGCTTTGAGCTTCACTGGGGACTGGTGAAGCATACTTCCAGGTGTGTTTGAAGGGGTCATGGAGGATTAGCCTTGGAATCTGTATGTTCAATAACTTTTTCACTCTGACCCTCTTTCCCTGCTTTACTTTTAGATCACCACGACCTAGGCAGTTTTTCTCTGCTACAACATTCCATCATGACTTCTTTGCCTTGGAACTGGCTGATCAGGGACTGAAACTACGAGCAAATTAAACTTCTTTGAATAGTAGGTGCTGGGTATTGTGTTTTAGTGACAAAATGTCAGATTAATTACTCATGGAATTTATAGTCCAGAAGAGTATATAGGTTAATGAAGAAATGTAATGAATTGTCATGTTATTGACTACTATTTATTGATGCTCTACTCTGCATGCCACTCCCATATAGATAGGAAGAAGATGATCAAACACATAAGATAATTTCAGGAAATATGATGGTTGATTGATTGTATCTATTTGAGTAAGAAACACCAAAACAAATTGGATCAGCACAGTTCTGGGAGTGGGAGACTCACCCTAAAGGGGACTACCACCAGAATGGTATCAAAGGGAAATGAGGAGTGAAGGGATTTTTTCTGTTTGTTGGGAGAAGCTCGTCCTCAGCCTATGTATTGGACATCATCTCCTGGCTTCCTGCACAGACTCTTCAGCCTCCAGAACCAACCCATCAACCTTCCAGTGCAGACGCTTTGACCTTCTGATACAAACTCAAACAGTACATTATACTGAGCTCCAGGCTTCTGACGGGATCCTTCAGAATCCCAGGGTGCAAACAGACGTTTTGCACTCTTCCATACCCAACTCTGTGGGCAGCCATTGTAAGCTAATCTTACATATTAAATTCTCAGATATTTGTGTATCTTAGATCTGTTTCTCTAATACGCACTTACTGACACAATGACAAGTGCTATGGACAACTTAAGAGGACTCATAAGGTACAGAATGAGTGGATAAGGAAGGTCCTTAAGGTTGAGCCTAAACTTGATTTAAATGATACTCACAGTGGTGAGAGAAGGCAGAGTATTCTTATCAAAGTTATGATAAATAAACTAAGATCTAAAGGACTCAGATGTGGGAGCTAAAGGGAAGTTGATGGGTAAACAAGTCTAGGCACAGAGAAGAGCACATGGAAGATCTTGGTTTCAGTGACTGCCCTCTCAGGTTATTAAAAATGTTCAGCCTGTGTCCTGAAGCTCTTAAGGGTAGGCAGAAGAACTAGAGAGACCACCAGGGCAATGAGTGGAGAATACCCCAGCTTTGTTAAACCTTTAAATTTCATCTCAAGAGCATGAGAAATGATACTTATTTGAATGAAATTCTAAGAAATATTTCTCAAATATGCTTTGTGCAAGGTGCTATTTTTTAAAACTGTAATTGTACTGAATTGTCTACATGTCAATCAAATCCTTAACACTTTGCTGCTAGCAGCCAGAGGGATGAAAGCTGTGTGCCCTGGGCATCACTTAAAATTCCCTTCTTACAAAGGGAAGTAGCCACTCCTTACTACTCAGGTAAATTCACACAGCTCCAGGGTGCCCCCTTGCAGGATTAGCTGTAGGAGAAACAGTAAAGATCCTGCTTGAGGGCCATGAGCAACCCTGGGGATCCTTCAACTCTTCCAAGCTGAAAAGATAAGGCTGCACTGGGAATGTTAGTCTTGGAGATGGGGTGCAAGGAGGGTGTGGATCTGAGCAGGTTGGCATTGTGGAGGCTCCAGATTCTTGTGTAGCTGTCCTGATACACTACCATCAGGATTCCTTCTTCCTCATGCACGTGCAAGGGCAGGCAGAAGTTCTCATTCACATGATCTTTGTGCTGCCTTATACACTTCATGGAGCTCAGATCCCACAGCTTGATCTTTCCAACCACATCTGATGCCAACACAGATTGCTCTTCCTGGAGGATCCGAAAAGAGGTCACTTCTGAGTGATGGAATAGGCAGGTGGCCTTCCAGCCCTTGCCTTGACTTCAAGAATGCAGATCAGTGGCAAAGATCTCTCCAGACAGACAGACAGACACTAAATAGCAAAGGACTCATGACAGCAAACTGCTGGGCTGACATATCACTGTTGGTTCTGTATGACTGCCAGCGTCCTGTCACTGCACTGGTCAACAGAATCACCTGAACAAACAGGTACTGAAGCAAGTGTTTGCCTGAAGATTCAACCACCTTGTACAGGACCAGGCACCAGGGATCCAGAGACTGCAAAGCTTGCCACAGAAGTCTACACCTGCATGACTATGGGTGAACAATAACACTGGATCAGAGGGGTGCAGCCTTGTCTCTGCAAACCCCAAGAAGCACAGCAGAACATGGGAATCTAAGTGGTTCAGCAAGGCCCAGCACACAGAATTCACCTTGCGGTGGGTGAAGCAGAAGTTATTATGTGAATGCACCTTGAATGCAGGTGTCTTCACACCCCCTGGTCTGATGACACCATGCTTTGAGACTCCAACATCAACACCATTCACTGTGAAGAGGCAGTCACTGTTGTTATCCACCAGGATGAGGCTGAATAGGTCACTCATCAGAGTAGAGGCATCTGAACTCTACATGCGGACCTTTCTCCTCTCCATGCAGCTCTTGGGGTACGAAGCAGTAACCACTTATGTTGAGAAAGCCCAGCTGGCTTTTTTGTAGGAAGGAAGATGTCCTACATCTCACTCTGGCTACTTTCTTTTTCTTCTTTTCCTCTTGTAGTCTTTTGCTTTCCATTTCCTTTTGCCAGATGCTTTCTTTCATGAGGGGGTTGCAGTTGTTATGTCCCTGGAGCAAGCAGAAGAAGTGGTCCTTTTCAGGGTCGAAGTGTTACCATGGTAAATCTGGTGTACAAGTATCCCCTGTAGTGTTGGATGAGGTTGATGGGGACTCCTATCACTATAGTCAGAATCCTGAGATCTCTGCCGTGTCCCTGTCGTACACCTCTCACTGGAACTGCACTGTCTGAGCCAAGAGTTCCCTGGGTGGCTTCTTCTGCTATATCTTTTCTTACTCTGCTTGCTGCTTTTATTCGTTTCTGTCCCCAGATGCAGTGTCCCTCTTGCCTCCTTCTCTGGCCCCAAGGTGTTTGCTTTCTTTCTCTTTCTTTCTTTCTTTCTTTCTTTCTTTCTTTCTTTCTTTCTTTCTTTCTTCTTCTTTCTTTCTTTCTCTCTCTCTCTTCTTTCTTTCTTTCTTTCTTTCTTTCTTTCTTTCTTTCTTTCTTCTTCTTTCTTTCTTTCTCTCTCTCTTCTTTCTTTCTTTCTTTCTTTCTTTCTTTCTTTCTTTCTTTCTTTCTTTCTTCTTTCTTTCTTTCCCTGTTTATTTTGGGATGTCAGAGACTATGTTTTTTAAAAACCCTGAGTTAAAATTTATGTTTCCCACAGAATAATTTTAATTTACTCAGTCATTCATCAATATTTAAGTGAAAATTTCATCTCAAGTACCTCACTGGATGATAAGAGCACAACAGTGTATGAAACATTAAATTCCCCCCATATATGGAGGTTAATTTGATCATAAATTAGCATAGAATTTCTTAGAGAATGGTTTTGCCAAAAGTTGGATAGGCTCTGAGATTCTGCTTTTCTTGCATAATCTTCCTACAGTTGCACCTGTGCTGGAAGAAGAGGTGAGATTCTTAGGTCACGATAATAGAAGCAACAAAGTGTAAGCATTTGTACCTGTGTCCAGTTCCCTCAGAACAGTGTGAACAGGGCGAGCTACCTATGGATTCATACAGTGACTTCTATTACAAGACAGGAAACCTGGGGCTGCAGAAAACAAAGTTTCCAGAGTGGGCAGCAAACAAAACGGGGAAGGTGAGCTCATCACTACCTACGGACACTGTATGCAAACCTGGGTCCAAGGATTGCCAAAAGACTGCAGCAGCCAACATCAATGGTTTAGGACTTTTTAGAAAATAATCACATATAAAGGATAATTTTGTTTGAAATCATTGATCCAGTAAAATAACATTCAGCCTTACATACTGATTTTCCTCAATTTCCATATATTACATCATCTTAAATCTAAGAGCAGAAGCTAATGCTCTTGTTTTTTTTTCCTTTGGTCTGTCTTTGTGTTTCATAGACAATTGCATCATAAAACTATATGACTTTTAATGCACAGATGTAAATACGAATAGCTTTTCTGGGATTTTTTTGCAGGTTTTTTTTTCTTTCAAAAAAAAAGGCAAAGTTGAACTTGGCATGGTGATGCACTCCTGCAATCCTAGTACTCTGGGAGACTGGAGAAAGAAAATGACAAGTTCATGTACAGTCAGACAATTTAGTGACTTAGTGAAATAGTGTCTGAAAGTTAAGCAAAACATTTAAAAGGGGTAGGAACATACTTCATGTAACAGTTCTGGATTCAACCTCCAGCAAAACAAATCCAAACATACCAATTAGGATTGAGTTTTTCTTTTCCCCAGACAGGATTTTGCTATGCAGTTCAGGCTGGCCTTGAACTCAGTATGTTGCCCAGACTGACCTTGAACTTATGGCAATCCTCCTGCCTTACCCTCCCAAGTGCTAGAATTATAGGAGTGTAACACCAGGCATGGCAGGGTTGGGATTTTTATATTGATATTGTTGCAGTCAGCTGAGTTAGTCAGAAATATTACAGGCAGTGAGACAGGGCTAGGTCCTCAATAGAGCCAGTACAGACACCTGGAAACTTGGGGTGGGGAGACAGACACCTCCTGCTGTGGACCAGGCCTCAAGACAAAGAATCAAACAAATGCATCATCTACATCCTGGGGACTGATATTCTAATTACTTCCCTCTCACCCTTGGAGCTATTATCCCATCCTTCTAAGGGAAAGGTCACAGCTCCAAGAATGCCCTCTTCCTAGGAGACTTGCTTTCCCATTTGTCCTTAATGAAATCAATTTTACCTGAACTATTGATCTATTGGCTAACTATAGTTATGTCCCACCTTACGCCTATCTGCTTTGTGAGTTCCCAGTCTTCCCCCACCTTAAACCTGTGGTTTTACTCTATAAAATTCCCTGGAAAAGACAGAGCCCTGGGCAACTTGCTCGGGTCCCCTTCTATCTCTCTCTCAGACAGAAGCTTTCTTTGTCTCAATAAATATATTCTGCTCTTAACCTCCGTTGTTCCTAAAATTCATTCTTCGATTTTAGAGAACAGGAGCTCACACCAGACATAGTAAGTAGGTCAGGAGTTTCATTCCCCTATATCAATATCACCAATATTTATGTTTCTGGGCTTTGCAAGAATAACTATGGCTTTTAAAACAGTGTAAGGCCTTGCGTTCCCTAGCGATCTCAGAATTTTCCAGATTTGTTTGTTTGTTATGGGACACTGGAGATGGTTTTCTATATGCTAGGGTCTCTGATATGCAGTTTTCATGCACTCATTCAGTTAAATTTCACAATGGCCCCAGAAGGCAGTACTATTAGTACTATCATTCTCATTTCACGTATAAGAAGATCAAGGCATAAAGAATAGTTTGCCTATAGTTATGCCTAATATGAAGGTACAGGTACGTTATTTGAACAGCCAAGGGAGGTCATAGGGAAGTGGCCCAGCCAAAATCAAAATGCAGGAAAATTGATCCTAGTCTGCTTTTCCTAAGTCCTGCACATGGCTCCCAGGGCTCCTGTTTGGCTTTGCTCCAGAGGCACAGGTATCCGTCCGACATGTTCAATATCACACATACATATCCAATACAGTGCTAAATTCACAGGTGGAAATTAATAAACATTTGTCTAATAAGTGAAAAAGTGTATTTATCTTTTCAATAATGGTTAAAAAATTTGCTTGCTCAAGTCAACATGCAATTCATTATCAGAAACTATTTTCCAAAATCCTAGATATACTTTTTTATATTGTTGTGAAACAGTAACCCCTCTCCCACTGTGATCAATGATCTGGTGTTTTGGGGTGTAGTATCTAGCACTTGTTACCCATAAAGAACTTTGAACAAACATAAGAAACTCTTATGCCCCTCCAGTTTCCAAAAACATGTCAACTTGTTTCCAGTAGAATAGCTTTTAGCTGCCAATTTTATATATATATATATATATATATATATATATATATATATATATATATATGGATAACAAACTCTTCTGGTCTTAGTGGATGTGATAAAAAAAAAAAGCAAGCACGTGGTCCATACAGTTTCCAGGCCAGCTTAGGCGACTTAGCAAGACCCAGTCTCAAAATTAAAAAAAATATATATAGGTTACTGATGTAGTGGAATGTTGCCTCCATTCACTCTTTAGTGCTTCAAAAACAAACAAAAGCAAAACAATGGAAAACATTTATTATTTCTTGTCAGTCTGAGGGTCCAATGGGCCCAGCTGGTAAGCTGAGTTGAGCTCTGCTATGCTTGGTTGTTCTTGCTCACGCATTAACAATCACCTGCCTGGTTGACTGAGAGTTTGTCTTCCACAGAGTCTCTTCATCAGGATATCCTGAATCAGTACTCTTAGTAGAGGGTATTCAGAGTGTGGAAGTGTGCAACGGAATCAGCAAAACATTGCTATCTTATTGGCTGAAGAATGTGGCTAAATACAGAATTGACGTGGAAGGAAGATAAGGAAATTAGACCATCAGTTCAATTTAAAAATTGTGACATGGAATAATATTACCCAGGAGAAAAGTCTTAAAATCATCAGCTCCAGTGTCTATCAGAAGTTGAACTTAGAGCAAACTTGCTTAAAACCCACACTAGTGGATATTAGTTAGGTAATCTATTAGCTAACTCAATTAGGTCAGGCCAGTAGAGCTAAATAAGTAAACTAACGTTCTTTTCAAAATAGATCTTGTTTTCAGTGAGTGACCTGTGTTTTGATACAATGCCACCTGTCTCAGAGACAATCTTTTCCTTGGATGTCTTATGGTAGTTCTTGACTTGCAAGACATGGAAGTGGAGGCAGCAGAATTTTGATTCCCATGGAGCATTTAGCAATATCCCAAGACATTATCAGGTCATGGCAGCTAGCAGAACCCTTCTGTCACTTAGCACGTAGAGGCTAAGGCTGCTGCTTATCATCCTACAAGGCACAGGACACTCTATACAGCAGTCAGTGATCCAGTCAAATATCAGTGATGCCAGGACTGAGAAACTCCAGTCTACTGCAAGAATGTTGTTGGTAGTTTTCCCAAGGATTCTTTTTTTTGTACCAGGAATCAAACCCAGGACCTTGTGCTTGTCAGGCAGGTGCTTTGCTGCTGAGCTAAATCTCACCCCCTGGTCCTTGCAGGATTCTTTTGAAAAACATTTTTTATCCAATTATTTTTTTTTAAATTCTCCACTGGTGTTAAGAAATTGTTTTGTCTTAGTCCTAGACACAGACATGGTGAATTGAAGAAATAATCAAATTTTCCATTTTACAAGGTCTGTTAGACAGCCTTGTAAATTTTTTTATTCACTTTAGCAATATATATTTCTGTTTTTATTAGCCTCATTTCTGGCTAGTAAATTTCATACTGTATCATTAATTTCTTTGTCTTTCTCAGCTATTTCTAATTTATAGTATTTTATTACTTTCATAAGTTCCTGGAATCTAACTTAAATCATATTTTTTGAAAAAAATCAAGGGGTATAAAGGAGTGAAAACATGAGTCTGGGGACTAGTGTGATGCACAGGCCACTGCCAGACTGGGAACAGCCATACCTAAACCTCTCTCCGTGAGTCAGCACCACTCATGGACTGGAGGAGAGGGAACTAGGTCACACCAGGAAGCAAACTCACTCTGGGAACCAGTGCCGTGCATGAGCTGCCACCGGATTGGGAACAACTAGACCCCAGCCCCTCCCGGCATATGGTCTAGCAAACAAGAAATACCAACACACCCCCACTCCATAAGGGACTTGCTTATCTGGAGAAACACAGGCTGCCATGATAGCTATCATAGTGAAACACAATGGGATGCCTGTGATGCTTTAGTGTTTCACTGACGCTGCAGGTCTAGGGCCAGTGGTCTGATCACAGGTTCAGAGGATAGCAGTAAGCAGTGTGCCTTCTAGGGGGGATCTCCTTCTGAGGGTTGCAGCCACTGTTGATTCCTTATGATCTTGTTTTGAAGTCTTATATTGTTTTCATTGTTTTTCTGGGTTGGGTTTTATTCTCTTTTGTTCTGTTTGATTATGTCAAATCTGATGGCAGGAGCAACTATTTCAAAGATAGCAAGATATATTATGGTAGCAATTTTGGATTTACTCTTGGTTTGTTTGGAAGTCCTTTATTACATTCATTGTCTTGTTTTTATTGTTTCTATTTTATTTTGTTCTGTTTGATTTTTAGTATGTTCAAAGTTATCTGCAGCTATTTTGAAGACATCAAAAGGCATTATGGTAACTACTGTTGATTTCATAATGTTTTGAAGTCCTGTATCACTTACACTGGTTTGTTTTGATTGGTCTTAGTCTGTTTTATCCTCTTTAAAATAAAATTTAAAAAATGAGTAAATACATGAAATAAACTATTTCTAGTCCATGATCAAAGACTTATCAAAAAGTAAGTACAAAGCCTAAGAAAATGAGGATGTGTCCTTAGATTAAGGATAGGAAATTAATTTGAATATTAAACAACAGCTATGAAATCTAAGGGTTGTATAAATTTTAAAGTTCTGATGTTTAACTGATTCAACAACTTATGTAACTAGTATAGTGACTAGTATAGTAACTAGTATAGTGATTGGGTAGATGAATGAATTAATCTGTGTCTATGTTGATAATAAAAAGATTTGTTTTCAAAATTTTCAGGTCTAAGGCAGTCTTTTTTTGACTAAATATCATTTCTTGCTGCTTGTTAGGAGTTTTGTTTGACCGATTTGTGAAGTTTGCTAAGTTACTATCTTGCGTTAAGAAGATCTATGTCTCTCTAACAATTAAATACATTCTTTCATCCTGAGGGAATTTAGCCAGACAATAGCGGGGAAAAATGCATAATAAGCAATACGCTTTGAGCATAGTACTGCCTTTGCTTTATGTTCTAAGGAAGTCATAGACAATCTTCTCCAAAACTCTTTCAATAAAACCATTACAACAGACTTCTGCCTCAAAGTTATTGTAATGGCTTTATAACCCTCAAGATAAAAGACTATGATTTTGTGTGGAATTTGGTCATTCATTAAGAAATCAAAAACCTATCTACTATAAAATAGACATTAAACTAATTAGGAAAAACATTTATGAAGCCAGAAGGAAAACATAACCTTGGCATACATCCTGCTCTACTCCCTGTAAATCTTAGATGTGCCAATATGTAGGCCTCAAACGGTAACAGAGACAATGAGCATATTTACAGTGGACCCTGAAAGTTGCAGGGGTTATACTCCTAGAGCACCTGTGAATTGCAAAAAATTGTGAATTTCAAATATGGTAAGGAAAATGCCTATAAAAGGCTATTTTTATACTTTAAATCTTAAATATGCCACGTCTCCCACAGTTACATAAATTATTTTAATAAAATACTATGTTAACAGAACCTTAGACGGTGCAAGGCATTTTGGCCACATCTTAGGAACTTTTGGGGTTTAAGAAGAACAAAACCGATACCACTAGAAATAGCTACATTCAGTACAGAAAAATGTTATGATGTGAGAATGCTGGGTCATTTGGCAAAGACAGGTTACAGGACAGTGGCTAATCAGCAGCAAGGAGAACTGATTAACACTCTTAGGCCTCACATAAACTTCCCACCAAAAACTAATCATGGAGAAGATGTTTGGTTTCTGTGGAATTTTAGGGGTTTCCATGAACAATGGTTTGTTAGGTTGTAAAGAAAAATCTGCCAAACTTTAAACCATGAATTCTGGGGGTTATATTTTGTACTTAGTACTACATATGGATACAATAATTTTACAGTGTTTTGTTGCAAATGAGATTATGTTGTCAGTTTCACATTCCATTACTACCGTGCTTAAATCTTGGTTTTTAACAGTTTCGTGGCAGAACTTATGCACTGGAAACTGAGCTGGATTCTGACTTTGTGTATTTATGTATGAGATACTTTGCACTTTTCCCTTTTCAGTCTGGCACTGTGTTCATGAAAACCCTTCTAGGATTTCCAAAAAGTTTATGGTTGTCCCTATTTCTTCCAGAAACTCTTGAAGACTTTCTCCATATACATTTCAGTAGTCCTTGGGTTACATACTCATTCATTTGCCCACCACTATGTCAAATGAATAACTGCTGTATATGCCACCCTTGTGCCAGGTGGGCATAGTGATAAGCAAAATAGGTGGATAAACCTAGAGGAGGTTGAAGAAGAGTGCAAAGGCCTACATCTCAAGCAGTATTATTGTTTTACAGAAACATCCCATTTAGTGCTAACAGTGAATGCTGTACTTGTCTTTCTGTTGCATTATGGAAACTGAGAAACTTCTAATAGGAGAAATAATTAACAAATGATTTTAAAACATTTATTTATTAAATGATATGGCAGTGTGCCATGCTGGCCTGGAAACACAAAGGAGGGACAAGCTCCCCTGTTTGGGGAATCTGAGAAGGCATCTGTGGCAGGTATTATTCCAAAGTTAAACTTCCCATTTTAATCCCTACGACTGCAACAATAATTTGTTATCACATTCACGATTCCAGTATCATGCTTTAGACAGTAAAAAGAATTTTGCACATGTAATCAACGCTTTTCCTTATTTGATTTTCTGCTAGTGAAAAGGAAGCTTATCAGCATGAGAAAAATCTAATCAAGTAAGCACTTTTAAAGCACAGATGTCCCCCCACCCCAGTTTGTAGCAGAATGGAAAGTCAGATGCATGTTAGATCAGGGCAGGTATTCTGACTTTGAAGATGGAGGAGGCCACATGACAAAGACTAAAACCAGTATCTGGGAGGTGCTAATAATGCCTGCTGTCAGCATGGAAATGTGCACTAATAATTGGGTGTTTTATGCCAGTAAGCTTGTGATAATGTATTATGCTTCAATAGAAAATGAAGTCAACTGCGTGGATTGTGTGACAGTTAAGTTGACTAAGTGATACGGAGGAGCCTGGTAGTGAGCGACGTTAGATACAGCCTAGTGTTCCAAGTTGAGAGAACTTACAATGTCTTAGATCATGGACTATTCTATAAATTCAAAAGAACATAATGTGGTTGGCCCATGGAGTTTATGGGGGCACTGGATGATACAGAGGAAGCAGGGATATAATATAAATCTAAGGGGAGGCTGGAGCAGAGAGCTAAGGCCTGGTCCATAGGGTGTTGCAAATCATGTAGAAGATTTTGACTTTATCATAAGGGCAAAAGCTGTGAAGAGTATTGTTGATATGCAATCAGATTTACTTTTAGAGTGGTTTCCTGCAGTGTATAGGCTGGAATAAAGAAGAGCAGACTGGAGACAGGAAATTAGTTGAGGGGCTACTGAAGTAATGCAATCATGATTTGTTGATACTCTGAACCAGAGATTTGCTTACCACAAACAGTTAATCACTATGATCTGAAAAGTTAATATTATAATGCTATGTTATTAATATTTTAATATTATGATAAAATTAATTATTATACCACTATGATTAATTTTAGTATTAATAACAGTTTTGTTATAAAATTATTTTTCATAGCATTATGATATTAGTTTTTCCAAGACCTAGTGATGAACTGTACAAAAGAATGGAATGAGGAAAACAATGAAAATAGTTACCAGGTTTTTGCTTTGAGCAACTGTATGTAGACATTTTTAGCAGAGATAAAACAATTTATCAAGAGAATTGGTTGAAGAAGAGAATTAGTTAGAAGTTTATATTTCGATAGATGTTGAGTTGAAAGATATTGTTTTCAATGAGATTACCATTAAACATTGACTACATAGATCTGGAGTGCAGGAAAATAGTGTGATTTAGAATTCATCAGCACTGAATTAAGCTAGGCTAATCAGCAGCAGCAAACATTTTCCATCCATCCTTACTAATTTCGGTAGTTTATCATAACAAAAGTGCTTCCTCCCCACATAGGCATCCAGGGGTCTAAACTTGTGTCTTGTGTCTCTGCCATCACTAGGACAGTGGTTCTCATCCTGCACTCACTTAACAATATTTGAAACAATTTTGGTTGTCGTAACAATTTTGGTTGCTGGTAGTATCCACTGCATAGAAATCAAAGATGTGAATCATTCTGCAGCACACAACACAACTCCCCAAAATAAAGACTTATTTGGCTCCAAATGTCAATAGTACTAAGGTTTCAAGTTTTTGCTGGAGGGTCTTATCATACCCTCATGCTGAAGAGACCAGAACATGGAAAAAAGTGACTTTTATTAGTGAAACTCAGATGTGGAAAATAGCTCTTCCTCTCGCTGATGAAGTTAATTGCATAGCTACAGATGGCAAGAAGTTTAATCTAAGTCAAAATTTAGCAAACCACAGCCCACTTAAGTGATGTCTGATTGCAACAGTTGTGTCTATTTGTTCACATATCGTCTATATTTATTTCCATGTCATTGTGGCAGCAGACCAAATAACTAGCGAAGTCTACAGTATTTACTGTCTAGTTTTAATAGAAAAAAATTGACAATGTATGGTATATAAGAATACCAAAAATGAAGGCAAAATTGATTGTGTTAGATGACTATTAGTCTCTGCCACTAGAAATGACATCATTGATTTTATGGTAAAAGATAATATTGCCCATGAAAAATGTGTTTGGTGAGAAAGTGAAAGATTCAATACCTAAGTCTGTAGTTAGTTTTTTATTGACAACAGGAACATTGGACTTGGAAGGAAGACTAAACATAAAATTACACATCAAATATCAGTATCCTTTTCCAGAGATCTTGATTTAAAACAAATAATTAGAAAATTCAATCTTAACAAAGAGTAGATTTGAAATCTTATACTAATTTTGAAAAATCTACATGTCCACATTTATTTTTAAAATACTCTCCTGCTTTTTCTGGGGGATCATTGTTATTTCAAATTATTTTAAGTGTCATGATCTTTTTGAACAATGGTTTTATACCAGTAGGAAATAGCTGAAATAGTGTTGTTAAGTGTAGCAGATATGAATGGCTGTCTGCCAGTTTGGCTATATGCCAATTTGGGTATAAATTTCATAACATGATAATTTCTCTTTTTGCACCTTCATTTTCATGTGTGGCAGAAATTTGATCTCAATCCACACTTGCATCCACGGAGTGGTCTTGTTCTCTCAGTGCTGCGTGGGGAGGGTTTGTGTAGCAGCTGGTTTTTGGGCCCCACTTAGCCAGGGTCTAGTGCTGCATCTACAAAGATGACCATTTGTCTATATTGTGTGATGCTGAGGCTAGAAGCCGGAAGAGCACTTATGAGACTTTGCCAGCTAGATTCTCATTAGATTTTGCCAATGGAAGACCCTGGCTGCAAGTGGGAGGGACAAGAAGGAGAAAAGATGCTCCAGCATGCTTCTAGTTCCTACTAGCATCTCTCCAGCAGAAGAGAAAGTTGCCTCCAGCCTCCAGCTTTTGTTGCACTCTCAGCATTAGGACAGTGTACTCCAGAAGTTCCACTAATAACAATTTTGAGGAGTTTTCTCATAGGTTCGGCCATAGCCATGGGTAGGATGGTGCTCTGATCCAGGTTCCTAATTCAGGTAACTTAACCTCCTCCCTTCTGTTCTTCCACCTCTGGGCATAGTATCTTCTTTTTCAATTATTAATACTTGGGTGACACAGTGTCTCGTTTCTGCTCTTTTAGTCTTCTTACACTCATTTGTCTTGTTCTTTTTTTAAAAAAAAATACTCATTATTTGAAATCCTAGTGGGGTTTCTGAGTTAGTTTCTGGACTTTGATTGATACTTGTCTCAGGTTTGTCCTTGTGTGCTGTGATCACAAGGTTCTCCTTATGTGCTGGGAGGACCCTGCATTCCTGTGATTTACCCTGGGCTGCTATTGGGTGAGCTTGACACAGCAGTTTCAGATTTTTTTGTTTCTGTTTGCGCCCAGATCATGCTGGTTTGCTTGTGACACGTTTCCAGGTTTTTTTTTTTTAAATCTGTGGTAAGTGTCCCTTGCATATGTACCACATTTCCTTTGCTTCTATACAATGCTGAATTTTCTTTCCCTCTGACATTTTCTTTGGGATAATGACACAGTTCTCCTTTGAATTAGAGTTCTTGTCACAGAGACACAATACCTGTGGGGTGGATTAACTAACGATCAACTTTTCACACTCAGCTGAACTGAATCAGTGTGGCACTGGATGTGAGTGGGTCACTTCAAGACTGTCCTCAACAGCATAAAAGGAGGACTGGAGGGGAAGATGGTGTGGTCTTGATCTTCCTGGAGGAGCCTGTCACACTGGCTTTCCTTATTTGAACTCAGTTGTTCTCATTGTCAGAGGAGCTTGAGTCCTTGCTGTCACTGAGGACTGTCAGAGGAGCTCTGTTCCTCAGCTCGAGCATTGTTTTCTGGGTCCAGTATAGATCCCTCAGCCCATCGGCACAGATTCTTCATTCCACTGGCACAGACCTTCTAGCTTCCACTATCGAGCTTGGGGCCTTCCCAGTGGAGATTCTCAATACAGACTTGTACGAGTCATTTTTGTGGGCTTTAGGTCTCCAGTTAGACTCGGGGAACATTGTCATGGGCTCTAGGTCTTCAGCTGGACTGATGCAGGACGTTGCTGTGGGATCCAGGCCCTCAGCTGGAGTCTTTAGATTTCCTGTGTGAGGACAGATCTCTGGCACTCTTCTGAATTTGACTTCCTGCCTGAATATTATAAAATAATCCTATAAATTTTGTGCCTGTATTAAACCTATTTCCTTGTAAATTCTGGCTACAGTAACTGACTGATATCCACAATTTGAAGAAAGATAGATTTCATTTGCCTCATGTTTTCCAGAAATTCAGTCCATCTTTTGCTGGTCAGAGAAGAAATACCATGGCAAAAGTGTAGAGAGGAGCAATGATGCTTAGTTCAGGAGACCAGGATGCAGATCAGGGGACTAATATGAAAGAGGAAAGAACTAGGAAACATGTATGTTACAAGGTCACACCTCTGTGACCCAGAAGCATGTATTACCAGGTGTTTCTTATTTCAATGAAGTTGACTAATCCAGATAATGGTCATATTCTCTGTCATGAGATTGTATGCCCACCTCACACCAGAACCTGGTCCCATATCTTAGATGCAATGATAGCTAAGATGTTTAACATTCTCCGTTTCACTCTTCCTTTCCCTAACTGTGGGCTGTTTTCTAGCCTCCAGTGTGTGTGTATGTTCAGGAAGGAAATCCCTGAACTGAACTGATTTTAGTTCACCAGTCTTCCTTAGGCCCTGAGTTTTTGAAAATGAAAACTTGCATAAAAGTTTGACTCTTTTGTTGCCTATATTCTTTTGGGTCACTTTACTTTCCTGCAGCAATATGAGCAAAATATTAGTTGTCCCAAACTGCACAAAATAAGTAAGAATAACCATAAATATAAGATTAATCTGTTAATTTTCAAACTAGTGTCCTGTCTGAAATTTTTTTCTCATAAAAATCCCTTTTCTCTTGATCTCTACCTCTCCCTTTCCTCAATCACGACCTTCTTCTTTGATTTCGCACTCTGAGAGACCGATCTCTAGTTGAACAATAATTTGCTCAAGTTCTAAGCGTTTAAGGCAATAGGTAACACTCACACAGCACCAGTATGACTCTGGTTTGGCTCTAAGCATTCCAGTTTCACTCACCTTCATTCTGATGGTAGTCCTGTGAGCAGGAAACTATTGTTATCCTCATACTTCAGGTGAAGACTAGGGAGGCATAGAGGAGCTGAGCAAACACCAAGGCGACACAGTAGCAAGTGAAAGAGCTTCAATTCAAATCTGGGTAGTTTGGCTTTAGAGTTCATACAGAGTTGCTGAATTTTGCCACCTCCCACATATTGACTTGGTTTTGGTGAGAAGGTGACAAACCGGTTATATAAAGAATTCTGATACATTTAAAATATTTCATTTATCCAAAATGCTTCCAAAGAGGCACAAAAAGAAGAAAACATAAAAGAATGAATCATATTGTTTTGTTCACTTTAACAGGGATAATTTACTGGCATATTTACCTTAAAAACACTACTTGACAGAAGGACAAATTCTTATCAATGTCCCACTCAGATCAGGATGCTCATGGGGCTAAACATATGCTCATCAAAGAGAGCATATTCCCATGGAAGAAAAAAGAAAAAGCAGTGGCAGCACCAGGAAGAATGATCCCTATGTTAAGATACCTGAAAAGAAGGCCAGAGAATATGTATTGTTACAGTGCTGTGATCATTTCAGAGAAAAAATAAGGAGCAATTTACAGGCTTCATCTATTTTTCTACAGCCATCAAATTTAAGCCAAATTGCAACTCTACTGAAATTGCCATGGTCACTGGTATTTAGATTGATTATTGAAACAGACATGAAACAGATGTGTTTATGTAGAAATTTGACTCTTTCATAAAATTTAACTGTTTTTGTTGTCATTTTGGAAAAGTATGAGAGCCTTGAACAATTTTTCTGTGGAAGTAATAGTTAATCTGAAAAAGCATTTTCATTTTTTTGTTATTATAACACAGAATATCTTGTAATCTACCTTTCTTTCCTGTAAAGTATGATAATGGTAATGATTTTAACTTCATTTTTACTTGAAGTCTGATAACTAGTCTTCTTTATTGTTACATATTACATATATATGTTCTCAATGAATGGACTGTTGTGGAAGCATTTCCTTATTCAAATAAAATTAATCATCCATAATTTACTATGGATGATTTAATTCAATCTGACTCAGTTTAGACTGAATCACTGAATGTGAAAGAAAACGTCACAATGAGAAGATCCTTTGACCCATTTTGGACAAAGAACAAACACACATTCATTTATTCTTTTATTTAAAAAGTGTTCCATACCTATTATATACAAGGCAAAAGTTGGTATGTTAACAATGCCTATTAGGATGTCATAATAAATAATGATTCCGAAGAGGATCAGTCCGTCCATTATGCCCTAATGGCTGGTTAAGTTCAATGATGGGGGCTGTCCATTTAAGGCTCTTAAAATGCCCCAACTTCTGGTAAATAATATGCACTGTAGTTATAGTTATGGTTTTTTGTTTCCAAGGCTAATAAATAGTAATACCTCATTGAAGTACTTAGAACCTGAACTAGTCACAACTAAGGGCAAAGAAATAAGCTGGTAACATAAGCCAGGTATAATTTTTCATCTGATTATTGGTGAACATTTGACATGGTATACAAATGCATTAGGTACCTAGTAGATATGCATATCAAAATGCCATATTAAATACATATGTATTGTTAATATGAAATAAAAGAACATTAGTGTGGAAATTTCATTAAGGAAAATGCAGTCTGCATTATCCGTATGTTACTTCTTACTACTTATTAAACTCAAATATTTATCTTTTTGTTTCATGTGTATATTTTAAAACATAGGAAACTGGATGCGAGACAAAATAATTTATTTTGTGATCAAATCTGGAACTTCAGCAGAATCTCAGCTTTATTTTATTTTGTTTCAAAAAAATTTAAATCCATAAAAGTGGTAAAATTTTAAAAATGCAACAAAGCATGTGAAATCACAATTCATTACTTTTATATTTCTTTAAGTGCTTCTACTGCATAACTATGAAATTGCTTTATGTGGAATTCCTTTGTTGTGTCTTCCATTAATTGAATTCAATCTGGAAAATTTAGATTTTTATTCTTTATGGATTTTTTTTCTGTACAAGATTAAAGGTAAAAGGTCAAAAGGTTTTAAGAATTATTGTTTCATAAAAAGTCTTTCATGATCTCTACATGAAAATGTTTGCACTGTGTCCTCCCAAATAAATATCCAATATTCTTTACTGGGTTATAATATGGTAAAAATTTTAAAAGTAATTAAAATATGTTAGTGAAAAGATAATATTTCCATGCTAAACCAAGTATTGGGAGTTCGCACATTATTAAAATGATTTTTAACGTAGACTTTGACCTATATTTTTATTTGCCTATATAAAGTTTGAAAATTGTTAACAGTAGAAAAGTCAGTACAATGTGATACCAGTCAGGTTTCTTGACACAGACAAAATTCTATGGGTCAAACTTTCATTCAATTAGCTCCTGGCCTTTGCAACCAGGAGTCTCTTGTTTTCAGTGCCTTAACTAAAGTATAGAAGCTATAAGAACAAGCTATAAAAAAAGGAAGCATCTTAAAAGCAAAAGTCTTCTCTGATCAATCTGTTTTGTTTTCTTTATTGAACACAGGCCTGAATGCTTTTGTGCCTCTAAAGGTTTAGAACACAGCTATCGGGCAGGTAGAGAAAGCACAAAGGTAGAAAAAGAACGGCTTTCGTTTTAACCTCACAATCATCAGCCACAGTGCTTCAAAGGGGCCTCCAGGAGTTCCCTGGTCTCATTTCCTACCTTGAGAGGCAGAACTTCCCAGAAAAATCACTGTTCCTGTTTCCATACATTTTCAGGGAAAACAGTGCATTGTTTCTCATCCAGAGTCCAACAGTAGCAAAACTATGCAACCCACTCAATGCAGTCTGTTTGTTTCCTTAAACTGTTACAGTGGTGATGTCAGAAGAACTGAAAGAAGAGTTCATCTTGTACTCATACCGTGTCTGCTTTCTGAATATCTACTTACCTATAAAGTGGATAAATCAACCCACAAGTGAGTAAGAACGTTATAGTCAGAAGGAGAGTTTTCTGGAATTTTAATACCACCAAGGCACTGGTCGTTAAGCAGGCTAGAGGTAACCACAATTTTTAGAACTGCTGTCACTGCTGAACAGGACACAGACTGTCATGACTGTCCTTTTGAGTTCCCCAATTATTTATTCATGGATTAATTTTTATATTGGTCTATATAATGCAAAGAGGCACTCTTGAGTTACAGGGAGCTAAGTCAGGAAGGACTGGCATTATAAGCAATGGTGGTAGATTCCAGTTTGGTCATGCTTTCTAATCCCTAACTACAGAGCCGGATAAGAAAGTGCATCGGTTAAATGTGAAAAAGCATGTGCTGCTCTCCGAAGTCCAGAAGTGCTTAAAAACAGTGGTGTGTATAATTCGGAACAATAAACTACGTGCACAAAAGGAGTTTATCATAACATAAAATTAAAAAGTGACCATTTCATCACACAATTACACTGCTGTTTTCCTTCTCTCTCTCTTTTTTTGATTTGTCCTTTTTTGTTTTATGTTTCATTTCCATTTTTTTCTAAACATAGGGTTGGGGGAGGGTAGTGATTGGTCCACTGAAGATTAGTCACCCTCAATGATATATATATTAGAAAAAATATCAGCAGCAAGACTCTCTGGAAATAGATTCTGTTTGATGTAGCTAGTCTGTCTTTTCTGTTTTTCCCTCTTTCACGGCAGCCTCTGAAGTTTTCCGCAGGGGGGCTTTCTCCGAGTTGGCATGTCCTTGGCCAGAATCTGCCGCTCCACCGTTTTTATGAGTAGTGTGTTTTTCCAAGTAGTTCAGCATCTCGCTGAGGACTGTCTGGAAAGTGCTTAGAGCTGCACATATTGCTGGAGTCCCAAAGCCATGAGTGATCAAACTAGAAATGAAAAGAGGTAGAAAAAACAGGTGAAAAATTTGGAAGAGTAAATTTCTTCCTCATTTAATCCAGAACATTCAACTGAACAAGAATTTCTTGTTTTCCTACATGTATCTGAGCATCTTGGAATGTATGACACAATTCAAGTATTGCCTGTAATCGTAAGATGCATAAGGCCTACAGACTTATGAGTATTCCAGTTACTACACTTACATGTGTATTGTGTAAGACCACTTTGATGACTTACAAACAAATCCGAATTATGAACAATTTTCCCAGAAAAGACTCATTCTTAAGTCCAGAAATGTATTTGGATCTTGTCATTGATAAACTTGATATGCACTGATTATCAGCAAATCAGCATATTTAATGTATGACTTGATTTCCCATTGCATTAGAAAGTAGTCAAAAGTGTAACTTTCTATGTGTAGGAATCATCTGGCCTTCAAAAGTGTTACGTATGTTTTTATGGGAATAAGCAAAACATGTCCTTTTATTAAGTTCTGTATGTTTTCACCATATTTCCTCTGAATATTTTACAAAGCTTGCCCTATGCCCCAGTTATAACTAACATAGATTTTAAACACTATCCATCTCTGATCATTTTAAAAAAGTAGTTGAGGCTTATATAATTATTTGCATCAAAAGTATAATATATCTCCAAATTCAGATATATATAAATCTTTTCTGCATTATCTTTTACCATTGAGCAGAAAACCTGATTTCAGCTCTTTTCTATAATGATATAGTTACTAGAAGTGAATTCATATGATTTGGGATCTATCAGAGAGCCAGGACAATAAATGAAATTGTTTAGAATAGTGGAAGAAGTAACTATAGTACATCCGCAAAAGAATTGAGGGAAGCCATCGCTTAATAGGCAGATCCTGGACCCTAGACATATACTGCTCATTTTTTCATGTTTTATTTGTTTAGAGCTCATTGTATTATTAGAAAATTTTATTTTCATCCATGTTGCAACATTCTCTTGGTTATGACTCATCTCTCTATCAATAGCTGAGTATATAGTATCTACTTTAATTGTGGATAGATATTCAAGTTAATAACCACTATTTAAATTACAAATATAACCCAGGCCCTAAATTCTTTATATTTATATATAGCCTTTATCTTTATATAAGACATCATAAAATATTAGCTGTGACACTAAGAAGTAGATGTTATTATTTGTATTTTATAGATGATTAACTGAAGCTAAAGTATTGAATTGATAATTTACCAAAGAGATTAGATACTACCTATTGCCTTTGTTTGCACTTATGTTTCATTCAGGATGAGATTTTTACTCCTTGTATTTTGCATTTCTATTAGTAGCTTTATCTCACTTTCTCTGACATAGTAAGTTTCTGTGGCCTTCCTTGTAATTCTGAAAAGTGAAGATTTTTCTCACTCATTTTCTGATCTAACAGCAGTAATTTTAAAATCAAGTACAAAGTGGATAGGTCTGTATAAAATGTCTTCCTTATCCATGTTATCAAAACACTTTCTGCCACACCGAAAGATACCTCCCAGCTGATGGGCTCTCTTGCTTCCAAAAATGCATACCTGATCATCGTCAGGTTGTATAGTCCTCTTTATTCTGGATTGAGAATCAGATTTACAAAATCACCACATTGATTCTTTGTGGTTTGGGGAAGTTTATTTAACCTTCTAAGCTGGCAATGGCCTTACTAGAATATCTACAAGATTCTTTCCAATCCTAAGCATCAGTTTGAAAGTATTAATTCTTTGTGGTTTGGGGAAGTTTATTTAACCTTCTAAGCTGGCAATGGCCTTACTAGAATATCTACAAGATTCTTTCCAATCCTAAGCATCAGTTTGAAAGTATTAATTCTTATACTGCTCTTTTAAAAACCAAGGACAATAGAGAGAAGGTAACGGAAGTTTAAAATCACTTAGTTCAACAGAGAAATCTGTAACTGATTGTAGAATACTTTATATAAGTAAATACTGTAAGGGTCAGTTTTCAACAGGAAAAGCATTATGCAAATTTCATTGATTAGATTAATTTCTTATGCACCAAAAGACATGCCTCACATACTGCATGGGATGATACTGCTATGCGAAGCCCTTCTTTCTAGCAGCTTTCAAATGATCTTTATGAATCCATATAATTAAAATGATCTAGTGTTTTTTAGAACATTTCAAAAAAATGTACAAAGGACAATTAAAAAGCATTAGTGATAACATCAGACTCTCATGTTCATCCTAGTCATTCCAAAAAATATGTTATAAATCATATTCAGTGATGTATAAAGAAGGAAAAGATTAATGAGCTACAGACAAACTCAAAATGTATGATAGAGTAAACTTTCAGGACCAGGCAGAAAACTAACAAATATTACATATGTTGCTTTTTCACATATGACACCAAAAGCAAGGCAACAAAGGGAAAAATAAGCAAGCAAAACTACTTTAAACCAAACATTTTCAGCACAGCAAAGAAACAGTCAATGACATGAAAACACAATCTATACAAAATGGAAAAAAATATCAAGCCATATACCTAAAACAGGATTAATAACTAAAATATAAAGGGAACTCACACACCTCCGTAGTAAAAACAAATAATGTAATAAAAATAAGCAAAAAAACCCGAATACATTATTTTCCCAAAGATGACATGAAAATGGCCAGTATGTGTATGAAGAGATACTCAACATCATTAATCATCAGGCACTTTAAAAGCAAAACAACACTTAAATACCACCTGACACCTGTTACAGTGGTAATGATCAAAAAGTCAATAGATAAAAAGGTCTATTGAGGGTGTGAGAAAAGGGAACTACCTATATATTGTTGGTGAAAATGTAAACTGGTACAGTCATTAAAGGAAACAATACAGAGCTTCCTCAAAAATCTAACACTGGAACTATAGTAATGGTCCTACATGTGACATATAGCCAAAGAAAATAAATTCAGTATCTTAAAGAAACATTTGCAATTTGATGCCCATTGACACATTATTAACAATAGCCAAGTTGTAGAAACAACCCAAGTACCCATCAAAGATGAATAAAGAAACTGTAGGCTATAACTGTGTGTACATAATGGAACATTATACAGAGAGATGGAAAGATGGGAAAGGGAGAGAAGGTGTAAGGGTTAAATAAAAAGGTAATTGGGATGTGTTATGCAAATGTATGAACTCTACACAAAGACTGTAACCAGTATGTACTATAAATATACACAAAATTTTTAAAAAGTAACAGCATCAGGAGATAGGTACTGGGAAGAAGTAGTATGAAAGAAAGCAGATGAAAAGGAATTAAGATGTGTTCTGTCCATGTACCAACTCCACACAAGGAATGTAAACGTTATGTACTAAACACATACTAATAAACTAAAATTAAAAAATAATAAAAGACAAAATATTTAAAAGCAAAACCCTGATATTTGTGCAACATGAATGAATCAAGATAACATTTGGTCAAGTGAAATAAGCCAGGCACAGAAAGTCACATAATTATGATTTGTATCACATATAAGGCCTCAGATGTGTCAAACTATAGGAGCAGAGATTAGAAGGGTGGTTGCCAGAGGCGAGGTAGGGGAAACAGAGAGATGATAGTCAAAAGATTTTCCAATACAAGATAATTTTCTATTATAAGATAATAAATTTTCTAATATAAGATAATAAATTCTGGGACTCTAACATGGTAGGCACTGTAATAATACTGTATTATATACTGAAATTTGATGAGACAAGATCCACAGCAGAATAGATTCATTTACCTAATTGTGGTAGTAATTTCACAATGTTTCAAATCAACATATTGTATCACTGAAATATATACAATGTTACTATGTCAAATATACCTACCTGGAAGTAGAAATAAAAGGTCTGAAATGGGGAACTGCTGTTATTAACTCACACGTCACCTTACATTGTAACTTGCCAATAGTTGAGTATTAGTTACCTCCAGGAGACAGCTGCCTTTTGAGCAGAAGAGATGTGGTCCCAGAGCGTGGAATTAATTGGGATAACCAAAGACGGAATATCCCTTTTGTTTCATTTGGGAGTTTCTGATCTCTAGAGTAGTAGGATTTAGCTTTAAATCTGTGTTCCAAGAATGAGGAAGATAAATAATACAAAAATGGGGCCAATCCTTGGGAGCAGGGAAGGGAGACAGTATTGTGTTAGCATGTAAAAGATTAACTAGTAAATAAAGATACTTTGCTGCCTCTTTAAAGAATTTAATACCAGCAAATGGTATAACTAATGGAGTTGAGATTATTTTCTTTAGGTATAAAGATACCATGTTTCTAGGGAAAAATGCAGGTATTTTTCAGAGATGATCTTGGAGAAATCATAAACATAGAAAACAAAATAATGAAGAGAAACATGCCTTAATAATTAGAAAGAGATAGATTTTAGAAACCCTGAGTTATTGTATTACATTTAGCTAGTCTTCTATCTAATTTCTATAATGGAATAGTTGTAAAATTTGAACTTAGCATGTTTGAATTTATTTTACTTTCATCAAGTTTTACTTACTGTTTTCAGTTAGTGGAATGTTGACAAACCCGTAAAGTTGTATGCCTAACACCATTACTTGAACTTTCTCTTGGACTTCCATTTAGACAATTCACACTTCCTCTGCACGCTCAGCTCCTGGAAATCACTGTGGTAATTTCTGTCCCAATAACGTTATTTTTCTTCCTGAATGTCATATAACTGAATGAATAGTCTATAGATCATTGCATCTGGCTTCTTTCACTTAGCACAAGTTTTTTCCTCCCTGGTACTAGAGATCAAACCCAACTTCTTCTGCCTACGAGGCATGTGCTCTACACTCCCAGACCAGCATCATAATTTTGAGATTCATCCAAGTTGCATTTATCAATAGGCTATTTCTTTTTCTTGCTGACAAACATTCCATTGAATGGATTTATCATAATTTGTTCATGTAGGGCTTTATTAACAGTTTGAAGTGTTAGCATTTAAAAAGTAGAAATAACTGAAATGTTGCATGGGTTCAGTTTCAAGCACAATAAAGGAACTGTGGAGCCTTTTCCTGTGTTAGGTGACAACCAAAGTTTGGTAGGCAACTTAATTGGTGGGGTAAAATCAATTATATGAGACTTAGAGAAGATTAATGGGAACATAACCATTTGAGTAAAAAGCAAATTAGGGTTGCAGTCTACCAAGGGAGAGGTCTAACAAGTGGAATTCACAGGAAGAAAGGATTTAAAAATGATCAAGTTAAACTAAAAGAATCACGAGTCAAAATTTGAAGTTTGGGTCATAGGTAAGCAGACATAGAAATTATGTCTACTCTAGATACTTCGTTATTTATCTTCTTTCTCTCCATTTCTCTAACTGGATTCCAGCTCATTGGTTTCATTTTCCTATTACTAATTTCACACTGAGAAGCGGGGAGGCGCTGATAACTGACTGTGAGCAATACAATCACCTGCTGGGAAATCTAGACTGTTGTAGTTTATGACACCTGACATTAGGGGAAATGTAATTTATATTTAATAGTCACCTTATTACTTTTATTCATGGTTTTAAAAACTCCTGTTTTGTTAGACCTACCAATTAACATTTGCTAAAGCATCCTTCTGCAACATAAACCATATCTCCATATTGGTTCAGTTCAGGGAGGTAGTGATGGCTGGATACAACTTCCCACTAAGTGTTAAACTATCATCCAAGTGTTCACATTTCCATAACTGAAAGGACTCTACTGGGTAGAATCATTTTTTAGAGAAACTGTGTGTGTGTGTGTGTGTGTTTGTGTGTGTGTGTGTGTGTGTGTGTGTGTGTGTGTGTGTGTGTTTGTGTGTGTGTATGGGCATGTGCTATTGTTTAAAATGACACCTGACTCTGGGGATGTAGCTTAGTGGTAAAACACATGCTTAACACACTCAAGGCTCTGGATTTGATCTCCAGAACCTTAAAAATAATATAAATAAAATAGCATCTTCTTCTTAATGAATAGACTTGTCCTGAATAGTTTTACTGGTACAGCCTTCTAAAGAAAATTTATTCATACGGTTTAACTATAATTGCTATCAGCAGTTAATATGAAGAAGTTGAGGCTCAGAAACAGAAGAAAAGTTAGAACAGAGGGTAGAAAAGATGAGACTATGTTAGGGGAAAATACATTATGGTTTGGTTAATAAGATGGTAGCTACAATCCAGTTTTAGTTCAGTCTATACTTGGTAAAGTACTTGGTGTCAACAATGATGAAGACCTATTAGGAAAATTCTGTATATAATAAAAATTTCACAAATTTTCTTCATACTTGGTGATCCTTAGTTACATGTATTTTGTGGTCCATGGTCGAGGTTTTACACATAATTAACTTTGAAATCCTCCAAGCTTCAGAACAAGAAGAATGTGAACAATTCTAATATTCTGAATGTACGTGTATCAGAGGAACTAAAGCCAATTTAGCTTACTTAATCTAAGTAAATATAGTTTATTTATATTTGTTGGCTTTGTTGCTAGATAAATGTTTCTAAGCTATTTTCATAGTTCCCTAATCATCCTTCAGAAATGGATCAATTTTGTGTTAATTGATTTGTCTACACTAATTTACATTAAACTATTAAAAGAGTTATCTAAAGCAGTGTAAAGAAGGATCCTATGGAGTCTTCCCAGAATTCTTCCCATCTTGGCAGGAATGGGGTCTGGTATCTGGCATTTTCCTTCTTACCAAGCACACCCTACTTTTGTATGGACTGAAAGGTGATGGAAGTAGTTTTTCCTGAAGACTGGGCAACTCAGTTGTGTCTATCAACTGTGGGCGGATTTCTATAGCTTTGATTTGCTGAAAGAAATTGATACTATTATGCTGCAAAACAGAAGTCAAAAATTCAAGAGAAAATAGCCCGCCATGACTATGTATATAATCACACCAAATTCTGATTTCATTTTGTGAAATTTCTACTCAATCTTCCCCACCCTGTTTCTGTACTGCTGAGAATTGAATCTAGGGATTTCTACAAACCAAATAAATGCACTACCACTGAATAACAACCGCAGACCAAATCCCAGCTTTCTGCCTGGAAAATGTTTGACAAGCAAAATTCTATTTTTCTTCATTTATTTTGGTATATGTGAAGGTTGAAACAGAGCCTGGACTAATATTCCTATCACTTTGTTACATTTTATTGCATGGTTCCTGTGAGTGATGCATCTTTGGTTTTCTAGAATTTCATGAATGATGCCTGCACCATCCTCAGCTCTGCTTTTCTACTTTGAGAAAGCATGCAAGCAGCAAGATTCAAAGATTCCTTCCCTTTCTTCCTGGATTACTCAGCTACTGGGTATAGGACCAAGAGTAGTCTGAGGTTCAGTGTGCACTTATCTCTACGGTAACAGGCAGCCATCAGAAAGTGTTTTCTTTTGGCCATGAAAACATCCCTGAGAGAAGGATCCTGGGGAACAGCCCCAGCAAACTGTCAGGAGTGTCCTCTTCCAAACTTTCCTTTTCTGCAGACCCCTGAACATAAAGTATTTCATGTCTCTGTAGCATCCCAACAGCTATATATAAGCCATAGAGAAATACCTCATTCAGGAGAAAGTACAGGATTTGTTCTCCTAGTACGGAGTAGTACTTATTCTTTGTAGTCTGATTTAAGAAACAACAAAAGGTAAACTAGTTGATAGCGCTTATTTCCTACATCATTTTACATTATCTCTTGGTATCTTTAAAGTACTCTCTAAAGAAACCTTAATTAAGGTATCTGGTACCCTGTGGCTGGTGATGAGGAATCATTGAAATCTGCTCATTAGCAAGTCCTTAACAGCACTCACAAATGTTCTATGATTTCCTTAGCTGATGGTTCTCAACACTAAACTCAAGATATCTATAAGAAACTATCCAGTAAGCTTATTTCAGTGATTAGGACTCAGCCTTGAAATCATAATTTAAATGGGTTAGGATGGGGTCTAAAAGATCAGTGTTTTTTAAACAGTTCCCATTCATCTTAAATGAAGCTGAGGAGTTGGACCATGTTCTATTAGAGCCAATAAATAATGCCAAATATTATATCTACTTGAACTGCTTCAGTGTTTCTCTGAGAACTTTTGTAGAACTATAGTAACATGGAATGTTAATAGGTAATCTGAAACAGAAAAGATTTCCGTGATCAAGTTTTGAAATATGAGATAAAGAGTTACTGGAGCTTTTGACATGCTGTTATAAACTGTAATACTTTAAAATAGATTAAATAGTAAAAGTTTCTTGATTGAGAAATCTTGGCTGTGAAATGCTAGTGCTCTGCAAGTTCCCATTAAGGATGTATGGTCATTACTGCTCAGGGTCTGTATTAGATTAGGAGGTATTTATACACATAGCACTTGAAAGTAATGCTCCTTCTGCATGTTTCAGGTTCCAAGAGGAAATGGGTCCTTGTAATTCCACTTTCCTCTAATCAAGCTTATTAGCAGACTAATAATGTAATTATTACCTACACATGAGGTAAGTCCAGTCCATCACATCCAAGTCAAATTTTGAAGGTGATAATGTTTTTTGACATCTTCACTATATACTTTTACACATAAGTAAGCAGTTTTCAGGGAAAATTAATCATGCTTTTATAACTTTTTCATATCACATATGTCATATTTTCTATTAGGAATAGAAAAATGAAAATACTAAAACTGGGACTCATCTTTTATAGAATTGTTGTTATGGAAATATTGAGATTTTAAAAAAACTGAACAAGTTGATGTAAGATAAAAAGAAAGGAGGTCTTATGGAATGAAGTTTTAGGGTAAGAAATAATTTAAACTCAAGCAGTAATTCAAGATTGAGGTGTAGAGGGAGCCTTAGGATCACCAACCTTAATGCACTGATTTATAGAATAGCATGCAGCAGCCAGTTGAGGAAACACCTGTTCTAAATCCACATATCTGCCTGGAGAGAAGAGGAGGCTGAGTGAGAGCCCTGAACATCCACTCTACGTGTTTCCTGCCATCCTGCATCAACCCATTATAGATAGCCCCAGTCTACAGCTCAACAAAGAAAGTACTTCAATAAAAAAAAGCTGTACCAAATTTATTCTTTATGAATTCTGTGAAATCAGTTATGTGCATAATGTGGCTATTAGATGTTGGCAAATTTTTATTAGGAACAATTTCTTCTAGTTCTGTTGTTCAAATTACTGATCTCCTATGTGCTGAACCTATCATTTCATAAAAATGCTATCAGGTGACCCATGGTGGGTGTTTTAATGTTTTATTGAATTTATTGATACAATTTAGATACACATAATGATCATATTCATCATAGGGAGTTTGTACCTGTATATGACATATCCTGATTTCTCTTTTTTCCCCAATCCCCTCCTCTCCCTTCAACTCATCTTCTCCTTATTTACAAAGCTTTACTTCTATTTTATCTTTCATTATTTTTCCTTTTCTTTTCCTTCCTTGCCTCTTTCTCCCTCCCTAATTCCTCTTTCCTTTTGATCAGTTTCTTTATATTTCATAACATATATAGTACGTTTTGATCCTTATTTATTCTTTCAGTTTCTCAAACCAGGGAGACAAGGTGATATTTACACTTGTGTGTCTAATTTATTTCTCTTAAGAGTATGGTGTCAAGGTCCATCAATTTACCTAAAAATTTCTCAAGTTCATGCTTTTTTATGACAAAATAGCACACTACTGTATATTTTTAAAAAACATGCATCTTTTTTATCCATTCCTTGGTTGATGGGCATTCGAGTTGTTTAGCTATTATATACTCCTGTTATAAATATGGGTGTGCCTATGTCACTTGGTATTATGTATATCTAAACTATACCAATAAACTTAACAAGGAAGACAGTAAAGATTTAGCATTAAATACCCAATCCTCAAAACAGGTATCTAAAATAAATAGATACTTCTCAGATAAAGAAATAGATATATGAAAAATATATGGCAATTAGATACATGAAAAAATGTTCAGCATCACTGGTCATTTGAATGATGCAAATTAAGACAATGCTGAAATTCCATCTTACTCCAGAAAGAAAGGCTATCATGAAAAAATTTACCAGTAACAAATGCTAGAGAGGTTGTGGGGACAAGAATCCTTCACTGCTGGTGGAAATAGACTGGTGAAACCACTGTGGAAATTAGTGTGTAGATTCCTCAGAAAACTAGGATTAGAGGTTCCATTTGTATGCATCTTTTGAGATTGTTTCTTTGACCAAACTTTAGTCAAGATCATGAATTTTTACCTAGGTCCATCTGTATGCATACTTGTAAAATCAAAGTTTAGCAAGAAACCTGAAGTTATGGTTTAATCTGGGATGTCCTTCCAAACCTCATATGCTCATAGAGGGGACTTTTCAGAGGTGGTTGCATCAAGGGTGTGTGAATGTGGACTAATGGTGTGATTCTGGGATTAAGGGTGTATAGTATTGGATTAGTCCACTAATTGGTTTATAATAGTTTTGGGTGTGGGTTATTGCAAGCCCCACCCTGGGGAGTACTCACACCCAAATATTTTGTAGCCTGGATAGGATAAAAGGGAAAGGGAGGCATGTTGCTGCTGCTGCTTGCTGCCTGGATGCCTTCTGCCTGCCATACCATGAATTTTTCCTCCTCTTTGATTCTTCTATGTTATGGAACCTTGCCTTTGAGCCAACTGACTATGATCTGAAACCTCCATAAACTGTGAGTAAAAATAAACCTACCCTCCTTCAATTTGTGAATGTTGAGTATTGTTATCTCAGCAATAAGAAAACTAACTAAGGCACCTCATAAATTAATTTAACAAGAACCCACTAGCATTGGTGTCTAAACAGGTTTTTCATCCTCCACATCTTCCAGGTGCTTTTTGACCATCTGACCTGTCTTTACCAAGAATCCTGTGAGGTGAGCTTAACCAAGTTCCCTTTAACCCCTGGTATTTCTTTCTAATAATTTTCTATCCAGTTGAGCTAAGTCTCTCCCTTGGACTACAAGGCCCATTGCAGTAGTCCCTATACTATACTATGATATTCCTAAATAAAGTTGTTCTTACCTTGCTTTAATAAGTGTCACTGAACTTTCTTTCAGTACTGGAAATTAAACCCAAAGAGTGTTGAGCTATGACCCCCAACCACTACCCTACCTTTTTATGAAACAGGTACCCACTCAGCTATCGAGGCTGACCTTGATCTTGTGATTCTTCTGTTTCAAGTACCTGTCGAACAGTTTTCTCCCTAACAGTCTTGCAGCCTTTAGTTGATGCTATGAAACTTGTGAAGATCTGTAAGTACTGGCAATATATTTAATTCTGTAATTTTCTGCTTAATGATAAAGGTATATTAATTTAATACAGAATTTTTAAAAAACACCATTATGGTCATTTTTGTTTAATGAGGAAGTGAAAATTCTTGCGTGTTTCCTTTTTTGGTGTATATTTTAAATTTATTTTTATTTATTTATTTTATCAATACCTGGGATCCAACTCATGACCGTGCACTTGCAAGGCAGGTGCTTACACCGCTGAGCTAAATCCCCAGTCCCCTTTTTTAGATTTTCATTTGTTTTTAGTGTACATTTTTGCTAGCAGAAGTCTTCCTTCAAGGGAGGCTTGTTTTTTATTCTTATGCAAACACTAACTTCAGTTTTTTTATTTAGTGAATTAGATCTCACTACTTATGGGTATGTTTTTTCTTTGCAACTGGGTGTGACAAGCATTCCTGGAGTTTAAGTTAAAGTTTAAAGTTTAATTTAAGACCACAAAGGAGCTTGTTTTGGAAACAACATTTTTCTTTTCTCCACAATTCAGGCATACTATGTCCATATTCTTAAATATAATGGTAGTAAAAGAAGCAGAACACCCTCTAGGAGGCTTAATAGTTTTATTTCTTACATAAATTTAGTTGTTTAGTTTATGAGATTTTCTTTCTAAAGATTCAGTTAAATCTCTTCAGTTCTCTTCTGACACTAAAAAAAAAGTTTTCCTAAGATGAATAAAATCAAGTGCTGCTGATTTCCTTCCCGGCCACTGTCCTGACCGTAGACAGTAGAGAAAAAACTCAACAGTAATGTATATACACACTTCAGTCTCCTTGGAGAAGGCTAAAGATGTGCACACAAAAACCTGGGCAAACTCCTGTCTTCAGCAAGCTACCAAGAATATAGCACTGAGAAAATGCTAGTGGAATTGACTTGAATGCCTGTTGTGTGGGGGTCACTGACAAAATGAAGATGAATAACTCAGGAAGAGAAAATTCAGGGACATGAAAGCTGCTTTAGAAACTGGGGGTGTGGGGGAGCAGGGCAGGAGTACACTGACTGCAAGGCCCCAAGGAATGGGCTGTTAGGGAGACAGAGTTGTTTCAAAGAAGACGCTTCTAACAGAGTTGTAAGAGGAGAGAAGCAATGCATTATTGGAAGTTTTCAAGGCAGAAATGGGTGACAACTTGACAGGGACGCTGGAAAGAAGATCTAAATGTTGACAGAGAGTAGGAAATGTAAGGTATCTTCCAACATTGAGAATCAATGAAGAAACCGTAATCACTGGCAAATACATAGATACCTGTGTCTGCCTATTTCTTATTTCCAAAAACTATGGGAGAACTGGGAAGATCAAATTTTAAGAAGGTGTCACTATAGTTTTTTTTTTTTTAACTGAAATAGGAGAATTAAGTATATTGATCATTTCACTTCTCTGGCCTGTGGTCCAATTAAAACACTATGGTCCTGGGAGTAAACCAGTAGGGAATACATCTAAGACTGAATTGAGCTGCAGTGATGATTTACATTAATTAACATATCTAGGGGACAGATACCATGTGCTAGGTATTATGCATAGAAGGTGAAAGTCTTTCCTGTTTGCCCCAGGTAATTACCAGTACTCTGCTTAATCCTGTTTTGCAGAATTGCTAGCAAATGTCTTCATATGTAATTATTCTCCAGTTTGGATGTTTCTGAAGAATGTGACAAGCCATCAGTCATCTTTGCACTTTCTGCCATGAGCACAGTGAAATACAAGAAACAATAAAATTGCAGTTTCCCAAGGTGGATTCTGAAAACAGAAATCTTTCTTCACTTTTTTCTGATTAACTGTCTTTTCGAACTAGGCATTAAAGAGTCTAACTTTTCTTTCTTTACATTATCACATGTGCTTTGCTTGACTTCAGATTCAAGGAGATTGTGAGAAAATAAGACAAAGATGGGAAAATTTTTTTAAGATTTCTTGAAATCTCTAGGAAGTGAAAGTCTAACATTTCAGAAAATTGTGACTGGGTTTCTTTCCGAGTCTCATTCTGCCTGTGATGCCCCGTGCCACCTGGGTCTAATTGCCACTGTTGCTCCTGGGGATGTTGAATCTATAGGGCCATCTACAGAGTTCAATCAAACCTCTTCCACTTTCTGGTAGGTATGGGAGTGCGTGGTGTGTCCCGTACAATTCACACTGCTGATAGCACTCGGTAAATTCTAAATAAAGAATAAACCTGCCTTCTGTCAGCACTCGGAGGAACAAGCCGCTTTCCAGGTTGCAAATCAAGACGGTCACTGCCGTGCTCACAGTTTCCCAGAACACACTGATGTGTCATTTGCCAAGGAAACTGGAAGTAGTTATCTGTGCTTTACAAGGCCAGATTATTCAACATCTTTTCCAGACATACACAGTCTGCTGAGAGTAAGTCACAGTTCTCTGAGTACCGAATCAGTCATCCTACATGGAGAAATTTCAAGTGCTCTGTTCTGAAGAGATTTTGATTCAAAAGAAAAAATAGAGACGCAAGTTGATGTTACTGATTAAAGAACCTTCTGTGCTGATTCAGTCATATTGTCTCTTTACTTCTTTTTCACTTGGTACTCAACAAAAACAGTGAGAAACTAGACTATCAATTACTCCTTGCTTTCAAAGTCAGATGTGGTAAGGTTTCTTTCAAATTCATCTTTCTCTTAAGCTCATGGTTCTATCAAAATCACATTTATCACTGTAAGTGCAATAATACGAAAGAGATACTTGGTATTAGCACACTTTTAACCCAGGTTATTAACAGAATCATAGATGTAGAATACTTTAATTCATTAATGTACAAGGCAGATATTATACAATTTTCAGTGGATCTTTAAAATTTGAGGGCAGGGGATTTAGCTCAGCGGCACAAGCACCTGCCTGGCAAGCAAAAGGTCATGAGTTTGATCCCCCGTACCAAAAAATAAAATAAAATAAAATTTGAATTGCGTTTTTTCCAAAGGTAGGAAAAAGCTTATAGTTTAAGACTGTTCTAGGACAATTGTTCTTAAACTAGCATATCATAGTCAACTTCAGAATTTTGAATATAAGGTAGATACCTGAGCCCTATCATAAACCTATGGGAATAGATCTTTAAATATGTATGTTGGTCCTTAATACTTTTAAAAAGCTCTAAAATTGATCCTGTTGTTAGACCAGGTTTAAGGACTACCCTTGTAAACCATAGAGTCTATTTCAAACTCAGACAACAAGCCAACTTTTTTTTTTCTTTTTTTGAGACTGTGTCTTTCTGTGTAGTTCAAGCTGGTTTGAATTTACTATGTAGTCCAGCCTGGCCTTGAATTCAGGGGGATCCTCTTGCCTCGACCTACTGAATCCTGCAATTATAGGAATGTGCTACCAGATCTGGCATTTAGCCAGCTTCCACTACTCTGTCATTAAGATGTGTTATTGTTGATTCTTTTAATATAAACAAATTTTAAAAATTCACATATTTTTGTGTGATAGTTCAAACAAAAATTTTTTTTTACCGAAAATGAGATATTATAGTACCCATTGATCATTTTCTGTTATTTGGTTCAGAAAGCCCTGGAATTCTTTCACTCTATGCATGGCTTTATACTATTGTGTTATGTTTGATATTATTGTATTTGAAACTATGCTCAACTATAGCAGAGTAAGAGATATGGTGTTAGCTACTGTTGATGTCCAGTTGTCTTAATGTAAAGTACTGTGTTGCCTATGTTGTCCTGTTCTGATCTGCTCTGTACTGCCCCCTTTTGTTTTA
>PVJX010009503.1:0-60815 GCA_004027295.1 Dolichotis patagonum
GTTCTACGTGGAGGCGAGCTATTGGCCGTTAGCGCGGGGCAGATTGTGTGTAGCCATATTTGGTGCTGGTTGCAACCTGAGCAAGAACCCGGAAGCAGGATGTAGGCGCCATCTTGGGCACACGATGGGCGGGGGAGCAGTATAGGCGGAGTGCGGGCGCCATCTTGCGCGCATGCCCATTAGGACTGGCTCCCAACACTACATGCATATAAAAATAGGCCAAAGTGAAGTCCATTATTCTGTGTAACAAATATGCACTAAAATATAGTTGCATTAACCTCTTTGTAGTTTACAGGACTGTTTTAATGATCCTATGATAAAAGAGATTCTTTGCCTTAAAAGGAGGAAAAGTTGATCCTTAACAAAGGAAAGTGATTTCTGATCAAGTTAAAAGCCATGCTTTCTGGGTTCACATTTTGTGTGAGAAGGGGTTAAACCCAGTGCCGCCTGCACAGGGCCACACATCTCTGCCTTGTATGCAAACCTTCAAAAGGTTCACTGCGTGGGGTCTGTGACAATACAGAGAGTGCCTATCCATTTTGCTTAGTTTAATGAAGAAAAGAGAAAGATTGTGAGGCATTTTGGTCACTGATGTGAGAAAGGTGTGATATCCAGAGACCCATCAAAACCTGAGCAATGGTAAAAACGAAACAGCTGAGTGTGGCACACACCTGTGATCCTAGCACTCTGGGGGGCTGAGGTAGGGGGATCGCAAATTCGATTGTGGCCTGGGTAATTTAGCAATGCAGCAATTTAGTCCCTATTTCAAAATCAAAACACAAAGCGCTGGAGATGCAGCTCAAAGTGAAGGCTTTGGGTTCAATTCCTAGTACAGAAAAAAAGAAAAAAGGGTAGGGAATGGTAGGATTCTTGGGGTCTTCCTGGAAAGAACTAGGGGCTGTGTCCCAGCAACTTAGGTAAAAGGAGAACCAGGATTCCTGCATAAAGAGAAATTGTTCTCCAAGGGAAGCAGGTAAGAGCCTTGCTAAATCTGGATTGCAGTTGCCGTCTGAGAAAGAGCAGAGCTGCTGGCTACAATTTATTCTGGGGTCTGGAAAAAGCCAGTTGAGTGAAACCTGAATGGCTGGCAACTTTCCAAATTGCAGAGAAATGGAAGAAAAGCCTTCCACTTCCAGAGCACTCACTTCCCTGTAATTCTAGAGGGTACAACGAACGGTATAAAGTGACTCTAAGTCTTTAGATGGCAACAAGGACAGATCTGATGCCATGTTGGAGCCGTGTGAACTGAAGTTCTGTGAAGAAGCCACGTCTCTGTTGAAGATCCTGAAAACTGGTTTGGGTGATTAGAATATTGTGACTGATGCTGTGGATCATTCAGTGCCAAAATTATTGTGGGCTACTCTAGGCCCTTTAATAGCTGTTAACTCCTGTATCAGATCTAACACTCTTTTTGTTTTGTTTCACGATAAATTTTAGTTTATGATATAAAAATGTTAAAGACACATATTAGAAAACAAAATATATTGATACAATTCCATTTTGTAAATACTGTTGTGGTACCGAGATTTCCCTCAGACCTAACTTTGTGTTGTGTTTTGTTTGCCTTCTGAGGTCCACATTATAGCAACAAACTGTATAGAGAACATGCGTAAAGTTTGTTAAAGTGCTTGGCATATGGGGCTAGGGATATAGCTCAGCAGCATTAGGCACCTGCCTGGCAAGTGCAGTGTCCTGAGTTTGATTCCCAGTATCACACACACACACACACACACACATACACACACAAAATAGACTGGCATAGGTGTACTGTTTACTAATTCAAAGAATATTACATTCACTCACTCACCGAATGCACTTCATTTACTGGTAAGTTCTCTTATGTAGAATGAAGTGTAATACTCCACATTCTGATGAAGAAACCACTGATGCAGTGGTTTCTTCCTCCAGTACTGTCAAGGACCAGTGGACACATACAATGTGGGAAGACAGCACTTTATCAGATAACTGCTCCTCAGGCTCTGGCGTCAATGTTAGGAAAGCACTTTTTCTGAGGCAATACAAATTAACATCACTAGTACAAAATATGGCAGATTCAATGGTTACCAGCCTTACTTTAGGAATTATGGGTTATTTAGGTAGATAAAACTACAATCAATATACGGAAACTTTGTCTCAAATCAGATTTAACATTCTCATAACAAGCTCAGGAACTTCCAGGAATGTACCAGTAAGCTTAGCAGACATTTAGTCTTCTCCAACCCTAAAGCTAAGGGTGTTGTCTCTAAGGAAAAGAGACATATCCATAAGGAATATGGATAAGGAAATTATCCATAACCTAAGGAAAAGATTTCCCTGCTTCACTGCTGCCTGGCTACCTGATGCTCACACCAACCAATGGCCTGTGTCATTTTTGTTGTACTTGTTAAGTGGTGGTGTGAGGAAACCCCCAGAAACCAAGACTGTGGGAAAAACTAGAATTTATTCCTCCTACATACAGGTATCACATCAGTGCTAGCAGCAGCTATCTGAAGGGGAGGCTAGGTAGATATAAGGATTAGGGTTGGGGGTCAGAGTTTCAAAGAATCTGCATGGAATGTTTGAAGTCAAAGCTGCAAGGACACTCAGCACAGGCGTGCAGATAGAGCTGGGGTCGGGAAGACTGCAGGTCTAGTCCTAAACTTATTGGCCCTTGATCCTTGTTTGCTGAGGGCTGTCTTTTGTGAGTAGGTCTTTCTCAAGTCAGACCTGACAGTATTGATTTTTTTTTTCAACAGCGTCTCTCTTTGTAGTACAGTCTGGCCTTGAACTTGTGCCTCTCCTCCTGCCTCAGCCTCTGGAGTACCGAGATTACAGGTATGCACCACCACACGGGGATGTTATATAGATTTACTTGTTGTGACTGTGAAAATTTCATGTAATCTCTTTCATAGCAGAACATGTCACAATCTGTTGGTACCCTGGGTTGTCCTTGAATGAGTTCCAGCTCACAAGACCCTAACCTTGATACCCTTGCTTACATGCACATTTCTCTTGGTGGGCTTTGTGTCCCCATGATGAATGTAATCATTATGTGCTATAAACATGTACTTAAAAAAGAAATATAAAAAAGATTGTGTACCTGTATCTTTTCCAGATTTCACTGTTAAGATCGAAACATCCTTCCCAGTCTTGACTTCCTGCATTATTTTCGGAATGCAAAAATTTTTTTTCATATTTCAGGTGCATCTTTCTTATAGTTTCACCATTTCACTAGCTAGCCTGGATCTCTGCCTTATCGTAGTGGAGCTCTCCTGGCTTTCCGTCCAACAGTGTCACTGCCTTCCTGCATGGATTTTCAAAAAAGAAAATAAAGGCTCACTGCAGTGGCCAGTGTACAGGGGAAGGCTGCAATCCAGAGTGAATCATGCTGCCTTAAAAGGAGCACCAGACTTAATATTTTATTTATCTTTTTAAATCACTATTTCATTTTTATCACAGTTTTTATGTATCTAATGTTGCACATGGTGACACGTGCACCCATAATCCCAGTACTCAGGGGGCCGAGGCAGGAGAATGGCTGCAATTTTGGCCAGCCTGGGCTATGTAGTGAGTGCAAGGCCAGCCTGAATCACATAGTAAAACCCTGTATCAAAAAAATAAGTATTGCAGAAAAACTGAAAAGTACAAATAACTATTTTTAAAAAGCATGGAATATGACATCCAGAAGTAGCCACTGTGTTTTTTGTTTTTGTTTTTCTGCAGTGCTGAGAATTGAACCCAGGGGCTACACCTTCAGCTCTGTTTTCTTTCTTTCTTTCTTTCTTTCTTTCTTTCTTTCTTTCTTTCTTTCTTTTCTTTCTTTCTTTCTTTCTCTTTCTTTCTCTTTCTTTCTTTCTTTCTTTCTCTTTCTTTCTTTCTTTCTTTCTTTCTTTAAGTTAGCCAAGCTGTGCTTAAACTTGCAGTCTTGCCATTTTAGGCTTACAGATGCAGGGATAGGGATCTGGAAACAGGGAAAGAATAGAACAAGAGTCTCATTAGGCTTTATGAAGGAAATTAGTAGAGAATCTCACTAAAAACAGCTTTTGCCTCTGCCGTTAGATTCACTGGCTAATCCTGACTAAAGGAGGTAAACCTTTACTGGAAGAATTCCTTTAGGAGCGATTAAAAGGACAAAGGCAGAGAGGGAAAAATAAAGCAAACCAGATCTAGAAGGCACCAGATAGCACAATAACATAAGAATTTACAACAAAGAAAGGACTGCTGTCTAATGGAGAGATTAACCAGAGGAAGAACCGATAGACAAAGCATAGAGAAAGCCATAAGCACAGGAAGAGGTTAACCACCCTCTCACAAGGGGGCAGATACCTAATTTAAAAGGAAACTCATTTAGTATATAAAATACAGCTAACCTAAAATACAGCTATATGTATACGTATTTTCACTCTAGAATCATATTATTGCTACACTCAATACACAGGCATCCCCTAAATCACTAACTCTAAGCTGCCTCTTCTGTAAGTCTCCTCCTAACCAATCTATATGTTCTGGATGTAAGGCCTGGCAAGAACAGCAGGGCAGGAAAAAAATCAAAGCCCACCCAAAGAAATGACACATAAGCAAAGATGCTCAGGTTAGGGTCCTATGACCTGAGACCTATCCAAGGACAGCCCAGGGAAGCAATCAGACTGTGATAAATTCCCTAGAATTAGGGACCCTGGAAGGAAGGGTCCCTAATAAAAGAAACCAGGGACAAAGGCTTTTTATCCCCTGTCTCTCTGGGGCAGCTTGTTTCTGCTTTCTGCCTTTTTTTCCTCTTATAAATAAATCATCTTCCTTTCTTATACACTTATTTCTCTAATTCATCATTGGTGCTGAGTTTCAATCTTGACTAGCTGCTTACACATGCTGTGACACAGATGTGTGCCCACAGGACCATTACTATTTTATTGTAATGAAATATTTATAGCAAATTGCCATTTTAATTGCCATTTTGATGTAGAACTTCTTAGTTTTTTCTTGAAATATATTTTAATACATTTATAATATATTTATAACTTGCTTTTTTTTTCTTTTTTTGGAGACAGGGTCTTGCTATGTAGTTTAATCTGACCTTGAACTCACTACATAGACCAGGCTGGCCTGGAATGCACAGTGATCCTCCTACCACAGCTTCCCTAGTGGCAGAACCACTGTGCATAGCTTGTTTTTTTTTTTTTCTTTTGGAGGCAGAGTCTTGCTATGTAGTTCAAGCTGGATTTGAATTCACTATGTAGCCCAGGCTGGCCTCAAATTCATAGTGATCCTCCTGCCTCAGCCTCCTGAGTGCTGGCATTACAGGCATGTGCCACCATGCCTGGCAGATAAACTACTTTTCCATAAAAGACAAAAAACATCTTACAGGTCAATAAATATAGATTTACATAATCATTTTGAATGGCTACACACTTTTCTACCATATGACTATAATTTTGCTTCCTGTTTTAGCTAAAGTTCAACCACAGTTTAATATATAATAATTGAATATATTAATTTAGCCAAAGGACTCTGAACTGGGTGTCATGGTGCATACCTGTATCCCAGCACTTGGGAAGCTGAAGCAGGAGGATTGCTAATTTGAGCCCACCCTGGGCAATTAGCAACTTGGCAAGATTATTATCTCAAAAAGTAAAAAAAAAAAAGGCTAGGGATGTAGCTCAATGTGAAAGTTCTTTGATTGATCATTTGTGTTTAGTGGTTAAAAGAGAGAGAGGGCTAGGGATTTAGCTCAGTGGCATAGCACCTGCCTGGCAAGCGTGAGGTTGTGAATTTATCCTTGGTACAAAAAAAAAATTGTCAAAGAAGAAATAGGAAAAGCAGAATATTGGAACACAATTGTAACCTGTGGTAATTTTTTAATAAATTGTTTCAATTGTCATGTGTAGTTTTGACATAGGAGATTAGGACATAGCAAAACTAGCTGGGAAAGTAGGAATGACTTATTAATTACAAGATCCTGGAATACTTCCATAGAACAGTTCTGAAATTCATGCATATGGACTTCTCATGAGAACTCCAGGAGGTTTTCAATAGGGTGGCCTACACTTGACGTCAGCCTGCAGTATGGAATTGTAGCCCCACCTCTCAGGACCCATCTGTAGAAATTCTTGTGAGTTTTCTCGAGATTTGAACAGTGTAAAAAGACACAGACACCGAGGAGAGTTTAGTATCAAGGCTTTCCTCATCATAGCCTGTCCTGCTTTCTCCAAGTTGTTCTTGTATTTCGCTTTTTCCTCTTTTATTCAGCCCAAGCTTGCTCTGCAGAGCCAGTTTCTCCCTTACTCTTTACTTCTACTTTTTCAAGTACAATTTGCCACTGCTTTTTGCTCCTTTTGTTCATTTCTTTGTTTGAGATGAGAAGAACCTGGAATCCAACTTGAGGAGAGACAGGCAACCCTAAACCTGGTAATACTTATTTGGCAAGTCACATGTAGGAGGAGGCTACCTGATAAAGGTTAATATAGCTATTTCAGGAGGAAGAGAGAGGGTAGGGATAAAAAAAGAATTTTGAAAGCATTATGTATGTGTATGAACTCCCTATGAGGAATATGATCATTATGTGCTACAGAAATGTATTAATAAAAAAATTCGAAAAAAATTACTTAATACATGAAAAATTGCTTGATTTTCTAAATGAATGTTTCATTGCACTACTAAGAGGAAATAAATGTTCTATGATGGACATGAGCAGAAGTGTTCCTGTGTGTGTGTTACCAGATTCCAGGATGCTGGGAACTCTATTACTGCAAAGTGGGCAGGTATAGTCTAGGATTTTGTGTATGATGTGCAAAGAATTTCCAGGTGTACACCCAACAGGAAGCAACAAGCAGCTACATTTGTTGAAAATCAAGGGAAGTTGTGCTCAAGATAAATCTGTGCCAATAAAAGGTGTGACACAGACAGAGAAATGGTGTCAGGTGACAGAAAAGTAAAAGCACTGCACACAGGTCATAGCATATGGAAATAGGGAAAGCCATGGCCCCCAGTAGATCAGGCTTCCATAATTTAAAGAATATATACCTAATCCCAGGTGCCTCCTGCCGAATGTCTAGGTGTGATTGACTGGAATATTGATGGAGTGCTGAGTCATTTTAGAGGCTCTCAACATGCATGCTTGTTCACTCTGATCTTAATTATATACATGACATGTAGCACATGTTTATGAATCCTTACTGAGGTGGGAATAGAGGGCAGATGACTAAAGGTCAGGCTGGGAGATCCAACACCAAGTATTCTCACCTAGAACATCAGAGATCTCTTGGGTTTTTGTTATTTTATTTCCTATCTCTCTTAGGACAATGGAAGGAGGAATGGCTGTAGGGTACTTTTAGAATTAAATGGCTGGAAAAAAATGACCTCAGATCTGTTGTTTTTAACTGTACTATTCCCTCCTCCTCCAGAAGTTCTGTCTCTTATGGCTATTTCCTGCTGAACAGAGGTGTTGGCTCTATCTACAGGGAGACCAAGGAGACCAAGGATCCCTTTGACTCATCTATGTGTTCAAGGGGACTAATTTTTTTTCTCCCCAAGCATTTTTTGATGAACTATAGATGTGGAGGCAGGTTTTGATCTTGGGCTAGGGTCAGTAGTTTAATGGCTGTCAAACAAGAAGAGACAAATTTGGCTGAGAGATTAAGTATGTAAAATTTAATAGGTTTCAAATAGGTTATAAAAAGCATTAATGAAGGTCATGTTTGTTAGAGTTTTCTGGCACAATAGAGAAGCAGAATATAAGAAAAATTGAAAGTGGCATTTTTATTTAAAGGATAAAGATGGTTTGGCTTTTTCCTCTGACCAGATAAGGGGGTAGAGAGTATATGTGACCCTTGACCAGATATGCTGCTTGAGGTTGGCATTTATGACCCATGAGGAGCTGATTGGAATTTTCTTCCTATGCACGGGGAAAGGAAGGAGCAAGTTGTAATCTGAGAAGAAGGAGGAAGTATCAGTCAGGGGTAAACATTCCTGATATGACCTTCCACCATGTTAGACCACTGCCATAATGTCCTGTAATTTATTCTAGGGCAAAATTCTTTCATTCCTGTCTTTCTATTGTTAGGAAAAGGGCGAGGACTCTCTGACAGGATGATGGTTGATGTCCATGTAGAAGCTAGGTGTTTCATCCAGGACAAGGTGCATGTATCATTGGTGAATGCTCACATCCTAGATTGGAGAAATAAAAAGACGAAGTCTTATGAGGTGGCAGGCCACTATCATAATTAAAGGACCTAGGAAGGTAGAAGGAAAGGTGCCCTTGATCTGAATGTGTTGTTCCATCAGGGCCATAGTGAGGAAGAATCTGAAAGATAAGTGTGGAATTGGGAAGGGCAACGTGACGGGGGTCACTTTCCCCCATCTGAAAGAGTAAAAGTAAAAAGTGTAGGTAGGACTTGTCCTTAGTCCAGGGTTGAGCTGCAGAGAATGGGAAGCATGAGAAGTGTAAGGCCTAACAGCTGAGTCATGTTTGGGAAATTATAGACTAGGGGTGGGGAGGGCTGTGCTGTGTCACTATAAAGTGAGATGAGAGTCCAGACCCACAGGGGTCTTATGTATAACTAAACAGCTGAAGGTGGAGAGAACTAAGATAATTGTTAGGTAGAACAGTATAAGAGCAATCTTATGTATAATATGGGAGTCTTTAGGAAGGACTGACCAGAATCCTATAGTGAAAAAAAAAAAAAAACTAATAGAATGTAAGGGATCAGGAACTAAATAGGAAAACAAAATATGACTTAATCTGAAAGTTGTGGCTGTGGGCCCTTGGTGAGGTAGAAATGGGTGGGAGATTGGAGATGTGATGACCATTCAGGATGTTTAGAATCAGGGAAGTTAGGATTAGGAGGGCACCACTTAGCTTGAGTGACATGCAACCAGGATGGCAGTCTAGCAACCTTGACTACCACTGGAGTTGTGAGGAAGAGCAGGTAGGGACCACTCCATGTTGGCTGCAGTCCTGTTGAGTGATTTGAGAAATAAAGGCTGGACCATTATCTGACTGGATACTCTGAGGTAGATCAAACCTTGGAATGGTTTCTTGTAACAAGACTTTATTAACTATGTCAGTAGTCTCCCTGGTTGTGGGAAAGGCTTTTATCCATCCTGAAAAAGTACAGACAAAGGTAAGAAGATATTTAAGAGTTTTGTGGTAGAGTATGTGTGTAAATTTTACCTGTCAGTCCTGACCAGGGATGTGTCTGCAAAATTGATGAGTAGGAAAGGAAGTGGGTGGTATGTGTCCCTGAGGAGAGGTTTTAACACAGAGATAACAGGTGTGAGTAATCTGAAGGATGATGGCCCTCATAGAAGGACTTATAACTATTGAGGTCAACAGCTTATGTAGGGCCTGTGATCCCACATGGAAAAAGTTGTGTAAGTCAGTGATGATCTCTAAAGCCTGCTAATCTGGGAGAAGTTTGATCCTTGGAAAACTCATTCTTGAATGTTTTGTGTATAACCTGGTTTATGAAGTGAGCTTTTGGAGGAGATTTTTACCTAAAAGTGATGCAGGACAAGTTGGTATTACCAGAAAGCTATGGGTGAAGAACAGAGTTTGGAACCTGCATGGAATGGGTCCTGTTTGAAACAACTGTGTAGGTTGACCATCAACACCCACTACAGAGACTGAGGATTTAATATAATGGCCTGAAAACTCAGGAAGAACACTATATGTGGCCTTTCTGTCTAAAAGTACAGATAGTGTCTTACCTGAGACCTCCAGTGAGACTTGGGGCTCTGAGAAGGATACCTTAATGGGGGCAGTGGGCCCTGAGCCCCATCAGTCTTCAGCAGCAAGTCCGAGTAGATAAGTCAGTGATGAATCCAGGGGTAATGAGATCTCCTGTGAGGGCAAGGAGTTAGAGGATGGCTTACCCGCTCTCTGGTGGCTAGAATAGTCACTCTTCCAATGGCCCTTGAGATTTCAGAGGGGACAGAGCCCCAAAGGAACTGATAGGTTAGGGCATTCTCTTGCCCAGCATCCTTTTTGTCACACTTGAAGCATGGTCCAGGAGGAGCTCAGGCAGCTCTGCCTTGTTTTGGTTTACCTGTCTTAGGAACACCAAGTGCCACTGCTAAAAGATCAGATTGCTATTTTTCTTCCTTTTGAGTTTTATCTCTGTTGTTGAAAACACAAAAGCTATACTAAGAAGGTCTCCCTTTGGGGTTTGAGGGCCAATTTTAGCCCTTTGTCTTGGGAATACAGAGAGTTTGTTGGTGGGTTGAATTTTTTTTTTTTTTTTGGTCCCAGGGATCAAACTCATGATCTTGTGCTTGCCAGGGAGGCACTTAAGCCACTGAGCTAAATTCCCAGCTGCCTTTTGTCTTGGGATCTGGCCCACAGTGGAAGGTATCTGTCTCCTTCACAGTCCTAAGACATCTAGTCCTCTGTGCTGGCTCCTTTAAGCCCTAGCCCTGTCTGACTGCCTATAATATTTTTAACTGACTTAGCTGCCTGTAACATCTTTCCCTCTAAAGAACTAACCTGAACTGCCATGACAGGTAATGGGTGATGACCAATCTGGCTTTTTCAGGCTGAAGGGGTGTGAAGTTGTTGAACAGCAGTTAGGGATCCTCTGCAGAGCTTTTAACTAGTTGCCCTCAGTAGATAGCAGGCATTTTCATCTTGGGTAGACATATAGCTTTAAGTCTGGAGGAGACAAAGGCAAAGAATCATTTAACTATGCATGGGCCAAATAACAGAATCAAAAGGATAATTATGAGTACAGTTTTAGTAATGGCTTCACATGAGGAGGATAAGGATAAAGTCCAGCGAATTTTAGAAACTGACATGTAATTGATTTATCATGTACATATTTAGTTTTTACAATTGTGTAAGTCCCTTCCATGTTGTTAGAATGTCTAATGTCATCTGATTTTGGAGGATGGCCTGTTTTATTAATTTTACCTTTTTTTTATTTACGAGACAGATCAGCTGTGGTGTCATTTAAGGCCTATTGAGTATAGTTAATTATGGCCTCAATATGTGTTATGTAACCTTTTTCTGGAAAAGATATGGTGGATCTCAGTAAAAGGAATCTAAAGAGTTTGGCATTTTTTTTGGGGGGGGACACCAGGGATTGAACTCATGACCTCATGTTTGCCAGGTAGGTGCTTGTGCCACTGAGCTAAATCCCCAGCCCCTTGTTATTGTTTTTATCTATATGATGCCTTGGGGTTTGGTACCTTCTGGGCAAGAACAAACTTTAATCAAAGCATGTATAATCAAAATGTGCATACTAAGACATGTACAATCAAAGCATGAACAATAGGGCTGATAGTTAAGTTTAGAAACTGTCTTTAAGTTATAGCAATTGTAACCTATTAGCTCTTAGGTTCTTTTGTTGATGGACCTTCCATAAGTTTTTGTTTAAAAATTATCATTTGACTGGTGACCTCATGTTGGTTTGGCTTGAATCTCTTGGCTGGAGCACAAGAAAAAGGCAGCTGTTTGAATATGAAAGAAGATGTTTATCATCATAAACAATCTCAATTTTATATTTGAAGGCGTGAATATAACAATATACCATAAGATCAGCAATAATGAATTGTCCTAGCCATATGAAACCTTTGTATTAGCATCAAGAACCTTAATATATTTTTTATAACTTTAATTGTGGTGTCTCCCATAAGGCTATGGAAATTATTGGGACCTCCAACTAATAAATAAGAAATGGTTAAACTGTCCAGGTGGCTTTTTTCTTATCCATCAGTTGAAGTCTTGTCTAATCACTCCTCACCCCAAGAGGTTTTGTTTAACCAGTTTTAGCATCATTCTGACCAGCTGGAAACCCAGGAGGAAGCATGCTTTTTAAATCTATAACCCAAATAAACCTTGATTAAATGATCTGAAAATGAAAAAAAAAAGGAAAAGAGAAAATATTATTGAGCTCAAATAAAAAGGAACAGCTGTTTATAGAGCAGATAATGGACAAACATGGACAATCTGTAAAGTATAAACAGACTAGACAAACAGACAACAGATACATAGACTGACAAACATCTTATAAAATCAGAGTGCACTCAAATATATTTGGCCAATTTGAACTAAAATAAATAGACTAGTGTGAACCTTTTGTAGGTCAATTAACAGAGATCTCTTGAAATCAGAATAGCAGAAAAGGAACCCAATTTATAGTTAATCTGAGATAGGTCAATGAGGAAAAAAAGAACATGAATAAAAACTAATCCCTCAGGACCAGCCTGTTCCTGAAAGGGGAATAGGGACTGAGGCTGAGAAGGCTGTGGATTGGGAGATGTAAATGGCCACCAAGCAGCCAACTGCCCAGCAGGCATCTGTGGGCATTTATAGGGTGATTGACCACAAAATGGTCACTCATCACCATGTGATAAGAAAGCACAAGATAGTGACTGGTTACGTGACTCACAAGATGGCTGCTGCTGGTGACATGGTGAGGGAGCACAAGATGGTGACTGGTCATCATGTGACCTGCAACAAAAAGGCTGAAGGCTGGGAATTTAGCTCAGTGGCAAGGCACCTGCCTTGCAAGTGCGCAGTCATGAGTTCGATCCCTGGTACCAATAAAAACAAAACAAAACAAAACAAAAAACCAAAAAGGCTGCTGCTGCCCCCATGATAAGGGACTGTAAGATGGCAGCCATTTACCCTGTGACCTGTCACAAGATGGCGGCAGACTGTCACATGGTGGAAGGCCAAAGATGGCAGCTGTCCTACATGTGAGCTTAGCAAGATGGCTGCTGAGGACCACGTGGCATGAGACTGCAAGATGTGCCATGTGGTCTGCTAGGTGGCTGAAATGCACAAGACTGAGTGTGGTGGGCTGGTGGGGAGAATGGTGATACAGGAGCAGAGAGGAAAGAAGGGCTGTCTGACAGGATAAATGGCTCATGTTGAGATTGGGGAAAGGAAGTAAAGGAAGAGTTAGAGACTGCTGGGAGTTAGTAAAGGGGAGAATGAATGAGAGAACAACATGTCCTAAAGTGAGAAAGGCTTGTACATAAGGGATTTTTGCCAACTTGCTGCCGTGTGACAAACATTACATAAATTTTGAAGGATAGAGGGGTCAAATGTTCTCCCCTTAGGCTGTGGGCTGCTGTTAAGTTGGGAGGTCGGCCAAGCCATCTGGCAATAAAAGATCAGGGTTTTTTTTGGTTTTTGTGGCCTTCTTTAGGCCAAAGCAAGAGAACCAAGGTTATGAATCAGGTACCCCAGAAATGTGTTTTTCGGGGACAGGAAATGATATTCCCCACAGTGACTGAATTAGAGGGTAGCCAAAAGAACAACTTTGTCTCAGGACATGAGGGATTTAGCCCTGCCCAAGGAATGTGAAAGTTGTCCTAGATCACACAAAAGAAGTTGTCACCTGTTTTGAAAGTGTGATAAGGAAGGTCCCATTACCCACGCTCATTGGCTGTCACCAAGCGTGTAGGCTAGGATCCCAGAGAACAAAAGAGTAACAGTTTTGCCTCAGGCTGTGCTGCACAAGGAACATGAAAACTGCTATCTTTGTCCGGGGATGGCAACAGATAGGCTTGCTGACACAAGCTTGCAAATTTCTAAGGCTGAAAACAGCTTTGTCTTGATTATGCAAGGAACATGAAAGCTGTTATCCACTGAGAAATTGAAACAGAAATACTTGGACAGTATCTCACCTGTGATGAATGAGGTGGGCCAGTGTTGGATGCAGGCTAGGAGCCGCAAGCAAGCAGGTCCTGGAGGAAGGAAAAGGTGGCTCACAGATAGAGGGAGCTCAAAACTGGAGGTGACCTCCAGGAGCTAATGCATTCTGCCAATCCGAGTTTCAAGGCACCAAAATGTTAGAGTTTTCTGGTGCAATAGAGAAACAGAATATAAGAAAAAGTGAAAGTAGCCTTTTTATTTAAAGGCAATACTCTCCTGATGGGTTGACCATTGATGAAATGGGTATATTGTATGGGGACTGGCATGGCATATGTAACCCTGTGCCAAAAATGACAATTCCCTATTGTCTTTAGCTGAATGACAATTCCTTATTGTTGATCACATTATGCTTAGGGATCAACTCCCAGCAGAGACATCAGGCTCTATCAAGTAAGGATGTCTGAGTTTATAGTAATGAGGACACAGGTTGCTAGGGGTTTGAATATTAGAATGGCCTTAAGTAGGGAGAGTTACCCATGTAGGATACTCTGGTATCACCATTTTAAAGGTATCTTGGAAAAGGAAATCTTTCAAATGGCAATTCTGATTAGAGGTAAAGAAAGCTGTCCAGTTAACTGCTTCAAGTTCCACAACAACTTTAGAATGGGATGAAAGCTCACCCCAGTGATAAATTACAGTTGAATAAGTGGCCCAAGTACGGCAGAGAAATATAACTTGTTTGCCTGCTACCTTTAGAGTCACCCAAGTCTCCTGTAAATTTATTTGCATATTTGTGTGCAGGTGACATGAAGGCTGCTTCAGGTAGCCACCATGGTGAGGGATGACTTTGTTCCATTCTAGGAACAAAAGCAGTTCCTACTTCAGTGCCAAGGGTCTTCCATGTTCTGACAGGCCTGGCAATTAGGCACTGTGTGAAGCTGTGAGTGTGAAGCCAAAGGTGCAATGGAGAACCCAGAAGTTTGGAAAAGCCAGGAGTGTGGATTGTCTGAGAAAGCCTGCAAGAAGAGAGCAAAGCCAGCCCAAGAGAGAAGCTATGGGAGCTAAAACCACCAGAAGTGCCATGGGGGTGGATCCACACAAGCCCTTTGGAGCTCACAATTTGCCAGATTGCTTCAGATGTTGGATTTGCAACTACAGGATTTAACATCTGCCCTACTGGATTCTGGACTTGCTTAAGTTCCAATGCTTTATATCACCCTGTTTGTATCTTTTGGAATGGCATAGTTTATCTTGTGCCATTGCATGTTGAAAGTGTTGAACTTTGTTTTCATTTGTACAGGGGCTTGTAGGTTTGCCTTACATCTTGGAGGAGACTTGAGACATGAACTTTTCAGCAATGCTAAAACTGTTGGGACTTTGGCAACTTTTTCAGGTGGACTAAATGCTTTTTGCATAAAGGGATATACATGAGTCTTTGGGGGGCAAGGGTCAGAATGTTGTGGTTCTACTGTAATACAATGTTAATAGACTTAATATTGGTTCAAAAGGATTGTTAAACCTGTGTTTAATGTTTAAGGTGTGAAATACTAAAAATCAGCTTGCCTTTGTATCTGGAGGCTGATTTAAAGAAATGTCTGGTTGTAACAATATAACAGGGGTATATTGTTATGATTGATATACTGTGTCAACTTGAGAAGTTTAGAAATTGATCTGAGAGACTCAGCAGGGAACCAGGATACTTACTTTGTAAATATCTTCATTCTATGTAAGAGGAGGGCACAGAGATTTTGTGAGTGCTCCACCGGTCCTGGAGGAGCTGTGGTGGCCTGTGTACAATATAAGGGAGGAAAAGAGGCTTGCTCTCCTTTTTTGTTCTAGTTTTGCTCTGGCTGCTGCCTTGAAGTGTTGCCCCAATGCCATGCCACCCTGCCTTGGGGCCAGCTGATTATGGACTGAAACCTCCACATGTAGTCAGCTAAATAAACCTTTTCTTTCTTCATTTTGGGTGTCAGGTGTTTTGTCCCAGCAATGAGAGAAAAGTAAACAGAACAGTAGGGTTTTAATAAGTTGCTAAATCGTCCAGAGTGGGCTCAAATTTATAATCATCCTGTCTCAGACTCCCAGGGTGCTGGGATTATAGGCAAGTGCCACTGTATCCAGGTAGATATCAACCTAAAAGTATAATCTCTTTTATCAAGTTAAAGAGAACTCCAGCAATGTTTTTATTCATTTAAACACATTTTTCATTTTTTTTTTTTGCTCTCTCCATGGTAAATTTTTTTTTTTGGTCTTTTTGGGACAGGGCCTCATTATGCAGGTCAGGTTGGCTTTGAGCTCATTTCGCAGCCTAACCTGGTCTTAAGTTTGCAACAATCCTCCTGCCTCAGCCTCCCGAGTGCTGGGATTATAGGCGTGCGCCGCCATGGCCAGATCCATGGTAAAATTAATAACTGCTTAAAAGCACTGAAAAGGATTAGAACATTTGTGAGTTTTTGTTTCCTGTTTGTCAAGGAATAAATAGCTGACTTCGTATCCAGTCCCGAAGCTCTTTAAACTCCTAAGTTACATGCTGTGTTCAGTCTTCCTGTAGGAGTCAACAGTGGAAGCCTTTGGGTGACTCAAAGGAGGCTTCCAGGAGTGCTAATAAATAGGCTGAGCCCAGGTTTTCTAAGCCTTTTGAACAAAGAGCTCCTTGGCCCAGGCAGCTAGGACATTGAGGCCTCACTACTACCCTGAGAACTACCTGCCACTTCCCTTTCCCTCACCGTGTAGCTCCGGGCTGGAATATGCCCACTTTCTGGAATCTCTTGGAGACATCCTGAGACTCTATGACTAAGGAATCTGGGTGAAAAGAGTGCATCTTGGGCCAGGGATTTAGCTCAGTGGTATAAGTGCCTGCCTGGCAAGTGCAAGATCGTGAGTTCAACCAGCTAGCTACACAATTTGCAGGGCCCAACACAGTGTGTGTGGAGGGAAGGTTCCTTTTTTAAAAACATGGTTAAGAATTTCAAGATGGTAACAACAGAATATTAAACCAAGAGCAAAGTCCTTCTGAGTGTGATTCCCAATGTGACTATACAGGTTATATACCCGTGAAGCCGGCCCAGCCCGGGAATAGTGTAGCCATAATTTGAAACCTTTCTATAGGTACCTGAAACATTTGTTTAATACTCTCAGCTCCATTTTCTTTCCCTAGTGATGCTGGGAATCAAATCCAGGACCTCATTCATGCTGGACAAGCATTCTATCTTAGAGCTGCACGTTCCCAAACTCTCTTAGCCCCATTTTACTAGTGAAGACTGGAAGATTCTTAGAGGTTAAGTAACTCTCAAAGTCACACAGCCAGCAAATGCTAGAGATTAGAGTCACACTCTCCTGCATGGGAAAGCTCAGGCCTTGTTTCCAAGATAAAGGGCAAATAACCATTCACACTGAACAAAGTCCATTGTTGTCAAACAGTGTCTTATTGTTGCAGAAGGAACTGATGGGATCCTCTCACATAAACCTTGACTGCCCAAAAGCAGGAGGGGCTGCCTAATGCCCCAAATGAACTATCTCTAAAGCTACAGAACTGTTTCTGAAGGCTTAAAAACTTTTACTGACAATTCAATAGGTTGAAAATATAGTTAGACCTCTAGAGTGTTGTATTTGTACCTAACTCATAAGGAGTTTTTTCTTGTCATTATTTCCTAAATGATATAATGTAACAATTATTTGCAGTGGGGTTTTTTTTTTCCTTTTTTTGAAACAGGGTATTGCTATGTAGTTCAGGCTGGCCTTGAACTCATTTTGTAGCCCAGGCTGGTCTCAAACTCATGGATTGTCCTGCCTTAGCCTCCCAAGTGCTGGAATTACAGGCCTGTGCCACTATGTCTGGGTGCAATGTTTAAATATTAGGCCAAACTTTTTTTCTTTGATACTGGGGATTGAACCCAGGGTGTCACACATGCTAGGCAAACACTATGCTACATTCCTTGCCCTGTATTAGGAATTAGAAGTAACTTAGAGAGATGATTTAAAGTATACAGGAGGATGTGCATAGGCTATATGCAAATAACATATATAGTCACTTTTGTTGTTAATGACACAGCAGGAAACACTCATTGACAGGTTTGTACGAAGAGGGATGGATTTAATTTCATCTAGGTGCTGTAAGGAACCTAAAGTGAAGCAGAGACTACTTGACAGGCTTTTGTGAAAGCAGCAAGGCATACGGTTTAATGCCTGCGTGCAGGCAGATAGAGGGCAATAAGGCTGTCTGCAGGGAACAAAGAGAAGGGAACCTTTTCTCAATAGGGACAGAAAGAGGGCAAGGACCATTAGGTGGGGAGATGTTAATAAACATCTGTGGTCAAAGTTCTGTGGTTGTCTTGCACCTCGGTGGGCAGAGTCCTTGAGGTGTCTGGTATAAGTTTTGGGTACCTCCAGATGTCTGAGGACCTGCAAGATTCCTTGTCTTTTCTTATCTCTTTTATTACACTCTGTGTTTGATGATGACAGCCTTGATGCTGATCTGAGTCCCTGCTGAGAACAGTGTCTCTGCTGGCAAACAGATTGGGTGCTGGGAGAGCCACGTCCAATTCGAGCAGTATAGGTACAGGCAGGCTGAATGTTGTCAGAGATCAGAAGGTTATCAGCAGGTGGCCTGGAGGAGAGGATAAGTTTATATAGGGTTTAGGTTTAGGGATAGGGTTTATAAATCTAAGGAATTTGGATGGAATGTGTGGGTCAAAGTTCCAAGAACAGTGAGTGCATGTGTGTAGACACTGCTGGATATTCTGACACCCAGAGGATTGTATGTTCAGTCCTAAACTTTTTTATGGCCATTTGTTCTGTTTGCTGAGGGCAGCATGGTCCTTTTAGCGGTTTCCTGTTGTTTGTTGAGAATGGCATGTTTATTGAGAAGGTCTTTCCTGGATCAGGTGTGACAATTTTTACACTCATTCACTTTGAAACTTGTTAAATTTGGTACCGAATGCATTCTGATGCCAGAGTTTTGTGCTGATATTCATGATTTGTTTGGTACTCAATGTATGAGCTACACTTTGTTGGTGTCAATTGCTTTATGGCTCGTCCCTTTCCACCCCAAATAATTTGGTATTCATCTTTTTGGTACCTGTTGCACCTCCATGAACCAATCACTGAATATCAAGTTACCATTGTAATGGAATCAAATATCCATAAACTTTGTTTTCTGTGGGGATCCTGGAACCATTTATTGGTGAATACCAAGGACAGATACCAAGAGAGGACTGTACCGGGCTCTGGTAGCCCCTCCCTAGCTACTTGTCTGATCACAAATGAGCTGCTTCCTGGTGAGATGTTTGTACTCTTCACTCTACTAGTCTCTGGTACTGTTGATCTGAGTCCTCTTTTTATTCAGCACCATGCTTTTCACTAGAGCTGTTCTGGTGACCAGCTCCCACCTGTGCTATGATCGAGGTCCTTATTTTGGGGCAAAGAAGATTGAAACTGACAAAACAGCACACAACAAACAGTGGGGAATGGCCAAATGTGTTTTTATGAGAAAGAATGAAAGGAAAGGCTCAGGGAGGGGTTCTATAATGCAGACACCACAAATGTTTAAGCTCATTGGCTTAATTAATTGAGACAGGGTCTCACTGTGTAGTTCACGCTGGCCCTGAACTATGTAGCCCAGGTTGGCCTCAAACTCGCAGCGATCCTCTTGCCTCAGCCTCCTATAAGCCCATTGGCTTTTTATACAGTTTTTTGGGGGAATGAATGTGACAGAACACAGGGATGGTCCTCGTCGCTGGTAGGCCTTTGGTGTTGGAAAGCACGCTTCTTCCTTTGCACTTTATTTCCTCCAGGGATTCCCTCATTTGTACAAGGGCCTGTTCTTTGTTTCTTGTATTCCATTAGGGTCTGATAGTCAGTTTGCTTAAGTTAATTATTGGGGCCCTCTGGTCTATTAACTCACTTAAGCCCTGACTTTTAGTTTACTTTAGGTTAGCGATTCAGGACTTGTACCCTATCTACCTAACTTCCTCTATGTTCTGGCTTCACCCCCATGAAGTATCCAGTACTTCAGAGCCATAGTGGTATGTGAGAAACACGGATAGGTAAGGAGTGGATAGGGCCAGTTTGCTGGAAGTTTGAAGACTCATCATGAGTTAAAAAATCTTTTTCTCCTCCCCTCTTTTCAGTTCACCAGGTAACTCTGTACACCCTGATCCATATCTTAATTACTACATGTAAAATCAGTTAAAATGCACTTGCACTTTCTCTCTGCATGCTCCATTCCTAGGTTACAGGAAAGGTCATAATTAAAAGATAAATTTTGGGAAAATATAAAGCAGAGACTGGGTGTAACAGAAATCAGGTGCACAGACCTCCGAACAAGTCTCTGGTCAATCATGTTTTCTTAGATTCACAGATCCGATGCATTAAGTGCTATATGGACTGGGGTAAGGCACTCATAATCCAGATTCCACAATTGGCTATTTCTTAAGATTAATGAAAGGCCAGGCGTGGTAGCACACACCTATAATTCCAGCACTCAGGAGGCTGAGGCAGGAGGATTGCTGTGAGTTTGATGCCAGCCTGAGCTACAATATGAGTTCCAGGGCAGCCTGAATTTTGTAGTGAAACCCTATCTTAAAAAGATAAAAAAAAAGATTAATGAACTATCCTAGGGGCAGCCACCTACCTGAAATCGAGATAACATTCTGACAAAAGAGCTATTACAGCTTCTCTCGGTGGCGCCAGGCAAGATGATTACAGGTATTGGCTTCCCATCTTGCAACATATTAGCTTGTTGCAAATAAAATCTTTTCATTTTCTATCATTCTCACTCTGGAGTTACTGGCTATCTTGGGTGGCAGAAAGACTGTGCCTCCCCCAGTTCCAAGGTTACTGCAGGGCTTAACTTGGAAGCCCTCCAAGGGAGCGTTTGTACACGTGAACCCTTTGTAGACCTTGTGGCAGATGCTGGCAAGTTACTGCACATTCTATGAGATGTTAGGGGCTCAATGGTGAGAAAAAAGATGTTGGGCAGATAGGACTCAGGCCCAAGACTGAGGAAATCAAGGACAAGAAAAAGGGGCTGCGGAGCCTAGGGGCACCTCTCTACGATGCGGCTGCCTCTGGGTTGGTGTTGGTAACTGATACCCCTCTGAATTATCTTTGATTCTATATTAATTTTTTTAAAAAATCACTTTTATTTTCACTGTGAATTTTACAATGAATTTTCCCCTGGTTCTCTTATGAGTGCTGCTATGGTTTGAATATTTGTAGCCCTCCAAAACTTATGCTGTGCTGGGTATGGGCCAGCACTCAGGAGGATGAGACAGGAGGATTGCTGTGGGTTTGAGGCCAGCTTGGGCTGCATAGTGAGTTCAAGGTCAGCCTGAATTACATAGTGAGTCCCTGTCTCAAAATAACAACAACAAAAACTGTCATATTGAAATTTAATCTCCAAAGCAATAGTAGTAAGAAGTGGGCCCTAGATGGGTGCATTGGCAGTACACAACTGTTACCCAGCTACTCAGGAGGTTGAGGCAGGAGGATCACAAGCTCAAGGCCAGCCTAAGCAACTTAGTAGGGCACATCTAAAATAAAGAGGTGAACATCTTTTTAAAAAATTTTTTAAAATTTTTGGTCTTTTTGAGACAGGGTCTCTCTATGCAGTTCAGGCTAGCCTTGAGCTCACTTTGTAGCCCAGGATGGTCTTGAACTCACAACTATCCTACTGCCTTAGCCTCCTGAGTACTGGAATTACAGGTGTGAGCCACTATGCCCAGCTAAGGGGTGAGCATTCTGTAGAAGATGATTAGGTCATGGGACGCATCCCTTGTGAATGGGATTAAGGACCTTCATAAAAGAGGCATCTGTATAAGTGTTAGGCTTTTGCCTTCCTACCTTCTGCCATGTGACAGGGAAGCAGGAGGTAGCTAAGGCAATGGTTGGAGAAAAAAGGGAGACCCTCCCAAGGCTTTCTAGGTTAGATCCATCTTCGGAGTTAAACATTAGCCCAGGAATAGGATATCTAGGTCTAAATACAATGGGAAAAAGTAACCAGGTAATCTAGTTTATACCCAATAAGTCTTCCATCATGTGTCTGGTGGTTTTCAGTAACCCCAGCCCTGATTAGCATACCACTGATTTTGCAGTTTTCACACCTCTCTCCCTTCATGGACTTTGGACACTTTCACAGTTTAGATCTGGGGTATACACCCCCCCCCCCAAAGCCTTACGTGTTAGAAGGTGACTGGATCATGGGGGCACTGTACTCATCAGTAGATTAGTCCATGAATGAGTTCAGCAGCTGACTATGCTGTTAGAGGGTGGGATCTGGCTAGAGATCTGTCCCTGGAGTGTGACCCAGAAGTATATATTTCCCTTCCTGGATCCTCCCTCAGTCTCCACTTTGTGGTAGCCATTACATGAACAGCTTCCTCTGTAGCAGGCCCTTCCAACATGCTGTTTCTGCTTTTCAGCCAGCTGACTATGCACTGTAACTGGGATCCAAAATAAATCTCTCCTCCTTTAAATTGTAGGTGTGGTTATTGTGCACTGGTGACTAGAAAGCAACTAAGACAGATGACATGACAGTTTCTCCAAGGGCCATAAAAAGTCAAACATGTCACCTCCTAAGGGGGGGTGTCTTAGTTGCTTTTCTTGATGCTGAGACAAAAGAGCTGATGGCTAAAGTCAAAAGAGGAAAGGTTTAATTTGGCTTACAGTTTGTAGAGCTTTCAGTCAATAATTGGCTCACCCCCAGGCAGAGTGGCATGGCAGGAGGCTGCAGAAGACAAGCAGCAGCAGGAGCAGCAGCAGCAGCAGCCACCCCAACAGTCCTCATTCTATCCCTTCTCGTCTATCTAGGCTAGCTGCTCTTACAGATAGCACTTGCATCCAGGGTGGGCCTTCCCATTATCCACACCCAGAACTATGCCGAACCAGTCAGTGGACTAATTTAGTAATTACACACCCTTGATTCCAGCACCACACACTTAATCCTAGCATCATACACTCTAGATACAACCATTTCTGAGAAGCCCCACTTGTGACTAAACATGCTAATGCTTCTAGAACTATGAGAAATATATTTCTATTTCTTATAAATTACAAGGTCTGCAGTATTTTGTTATAGCAGTGCAAGGGAACTAAAACAGATGCAATATAATAATTCATGATAATTTTCAGGTCATAATAACCTAATCAGGTTCACCTTGGAGAAATACTGAACACATTTGTATTCACTATTTTTACTTTTGATTCTAAATTAATCTTATGCTCTGACTTGTTCTGAATTTTTTATGTCATGAGGCTTTAGAGGATATCTAGATACAAGCCATAACAGAAAGGCACAACTAAGCCACTCATAGGAAGCAGCAAAACCTCAGATCAACCCCTCAACCCTACCCCTACCTTAAAACCCTCACCAGGCCTCCTTGGGTCAGTGAGATCTTCTTATTGGCCCACTCTCACCCTGTGGGGTGCATTTTCATTCTGAATACATCTTTGGTTTTGCTGTTCCTTTTGGGTGTCCTGTTCAGTTCTTTGTTCAAGACTCCCTAATCCTGTTTCAAGGTCATTCTTCTTCAGAGGATATAGTAACAAGATCTCATCTTGGAAGCAAAGAGGATATTACCAGATACTGAACCTGCCAATATTTGATCTTCGATTTTCCAGTTTCTAGAACTATGAGAAATACATTTCTATTGCTTATAAATTACCCATCTATGGTATTTTGTTATAGCAACACAAGGGAACTAAGATAGATGCACAATAGTAACTCGCAATATTTTTCATGTTGGAATAACCAAACTGAATTCACCTTGGAAAAGAACATTTAGAGTCACTATTTTTTATTTTGAATTAGTCTTACATTGCCTGCTTGTCCTGAATTCTTTCTGTCATTTGTCTCTGTTAAGTCATAATTAAAATACAATTGAGAGGTTGGTAGAGGTAAAATGTATGCTTAGCATGTGAGTTTGATTGCTTGCAGCAAACCAAACAATTGAAGGGGGGCACCCAGAAATTACATGAACTGATAGAATAAATATAGCTCAGCAGTACAGCATCTGTCTGGCAAGCATGAGGTCATGAATTTGATTCCTGGTTAAGAAAAAGAAAAGAAAAAGAAGAAAGAAAGAAAGAAAGAAAGAAAGAAAGAAGAAAATCTGTTCTGTTATAAAAATCCAACACTAATATGGAGATATGGAGGGATCTCCTTATGGAAGTTTTTCCCCTTTTTTTTTTGAAACAGAGTCTCAGTCGATATCCCAGGCTGGTCTTGAATTCTACCTCAGCCTTTGGAGTGCTGCCATTATAGGCACACCCTATCACACCTGGCTCCTCTTTGTACTTTTGCTTCATGGTATTAATTAGTGTACAGGCTTTGTGGAGTTTGTGAATACATAGTACAGTGTTCTTGATTTCCTTACTATTGTCATATAATCTGTGAAAGAGCTACAGGGGTTTAAAGTGTATGACCTGAAGTATGCGGGTACATCTAGCAACAGGAATGCCAAGGAGGATAATAAATACTTTGTGCATGATCCAATGTCAATAAAAGTGTTGATCAAACTTCTAAGATACAGGCTCAATTTCTGGTACTTTAACTAAAATTCAAAGATAAAGTGCAGATGTCAACCAGAACAGGTTAAATTGTAGTAACACTAACTCCCACATCGTAGTGACTTAAACTATCAAATGTTTATTGTCCACTTGGGCACATGTCCATTGTAGGTTGGCAAGCATGTGGCAGGGCTCTTCCCATCAGAGTCACTCAAGGTCTCAGGTTGGCAGAGAAGATGCTGCAAACAGAAAAAAATGCTTTGGAACTTCTCATATGGCCAACTAAGTACTGTACTCAGAAATGACCCTCATTACTTCTACTTACAACTCATTGGACAGAACTAGTCACATGACTCCACTCAATCGCCAGGGTCTAGAAAGTGTAATTCTCCCATGCATCTGAAGAGAACTTGACTTCTTTAGTGAACACTTATCGACAATTACTTCTAGTTTTTGTTAATTGAGGATGAAGGATGACAGGACAAATGTCAATATAAAAGTGGGCACTTTAGGGGGAATGGCCTTTCCCACGCTGATAAACACCTCAGTCTCTTATCTGAAACCTCAAATGGCTGAGCATGAACTGTGATCAGTTTTCATAATAAATAGGATTTATTTATAGTGGAGTTCCAGATCAAAAGCCTATTCTTCCAAATTTGCATCAGTCACTCTCCGTGATGATTCCTTGAGCTTGGTGAGGGGAGATTTAGAGTTAGAGGGATTCCTGTGATTCATCATTATTAGTGGAGATGAGTGCTGCTATTGCTACCTCCCCTTGGTCGTTAATTGCCAAACATCACCTGAACAGCCTACTTCTTTGCTATAAAAGGAAACATTTAAATTAAGGTTTAACTGGAATGAATCAATTCTGTAAACCCTTCCTTACCTCCACTGCCTTCTTCCTTTTAGCTAGCTTGAATAATGGGAAGCTCATATTCTATAGGTAAGCAAATAACCTTTGCAACATTTTTTTACTCATAGCCTAGCATCTCAAAAAAGTAATATGCATGTGGCCTTATTCTTTTACTTATTATTATTGCAGTACTGGGGATTGAATCTATGGTCTTGGCTTCCTGAGTAGATAAGATTAAGGGTATGTGCCACCGTGCCTGACCTATTAGGTTTTTGTTTTCTTTTGTTTTACAGACAAGGTCTCTAAATGTAGTTCAGGCTGGTCTTGAACCTTCTCTGTAGCCCAGACTGGCCTCCATCTTGTGATCTTCCTTCTTCAACCTTCCATGTGCTGGGATTACACACATAGGCCACCATGCCTAGATCATAGTTTTAATATTAATATTGGTTTTCCTTCCTTCCTTTTTCTGCTGGATATTGAACCTAGAGCCTTGCTAATGCTAGGGAGGTACTCTACCATCAGGTTACATCTTTGACTCTTTCTAAAACTAGTTTGAGACAGGCACGGTGGCCCACACTACAATCCCAGCACTCAGGACGTTAAAGCAGAAGGATCACCGTAAATTGAAGGCCAGGCACGAAGGAAATGTCTACTGAACAATGGAAAAATGAATAAACGCATAAATGGTTAAAATTAGCTTAGAAAAAAGGAAAAACTGTGAAATTTTAAGTATTTACATTGTACCTAACATTAAAAAGGAGAAATCTTTCTAAAGGTTATTATTTTGATGATAAAGTAGAGAACCATTTGATAGAGGGAATAAAATGTTTTCTATTTTAACAATAAAGAGTTGCTAAAAGTCTAGCTGGGGAGAGAGTTTTGTGTGTGTGTGTGTGTGTGTGTGTGTGTGCTCGCGCGCGCACGTGTAGGGAGTGTTCATGACAAGAACAGAGATTACTTTGGAGACCTATGGAGAGATGGTGGTCACCGCCAAAGCCAGCAAGTGGGGAGAGATGTTTTAATGAGATTGTTAGGGCCTCCGTCCTTTCCTCATCTCCATTAGTAAAAACCCTTCTCTTGTGGTTTTGGAATCTGGCCAGGACTTATGAATCAAGCTTTCCTCAAGGCGGGACAGGGTGACAGCAGGTGTAATTACGAAGTCCACCTTCACTTTCTTAGAAGCAGCGCACGATTACAAGGATCATAGATTAGGAATCTCTTGCTGAGGTGGGCTATGAAGTAGAAGGAAATACCAATGAATTGTTGGATTACAGCAAGAGTAAGGATGATTTAATATATTTCTTGTGAGGGAACAGTGGCTCTCAATTCTTTTGTTCAGTCGTTTGTCTACCGGTAGCAGCTAGTGGGCGCTCCGGAATGTATTTAACGACTGACTCTACAGGATAAAGAAAGAGTAGGATCAAGGCAATCCGGTGAGAACGGGGCAGGATTATTGCAAACCACTGAGAATCCACAGCAGAGATGAAATAACTGACGGCTGAGGGAGACTCCAACTCGGTCTAGGGGAGGCTCAATATGAACCGGGGGCGGTAATTGCAGCGCCTTCCGCCCTGGCGCCCCACCCCGCCCAATTCCACTTCCGGACGTCGCCCCGCCACTTCCGGTGCACTCCCTGGAAGCCGGGGCCAAAAGCTGCAGGGCAGTAAGTGTGCCTCGCGAGGGTCCGTGCGGCCCTGTGGAGCAATCCCTGTCTCTGGCGACGGTGGCGGGCTCGGGGGAAGTGGGCCCTTATTTCTCCCGTCTTCTAGCATTACGCGGCAGCCTTGCCTTTTCCCTTCCGAGGACACAGATGCTGTCACTTCCGGGTCTTATAAAGGCAGGTGATAGGCGGAAGTGGCGTCAGCGCCCTCGGTGCAGGGGAGGAGTCAGGTTTGGGCTTCTAGGTATTTTGGCTTTTTTTTTTTTTTAAATAACCTTGGTGCTTTTGGCAGATTTGCAAGTGAAGGGTGCAGGATGTGAGTTCAATTTGAATTGCAGATAAGAAATAGATAATTCTTAAGTATATCCCAAATATTGTAGTGGACATACTCATACTAAAATTTAACTTATCTGCAATTCAAATTGAACTGAACTTTTAAATGTATCTTACCTGGCAGTCTTAGCCTTGGGCGTCCTTTTGTCCTGGACTCTGGGATCTAGTAGCAGAGCTGGACTCCTGTAAGCCTTTGTCAGAGAAATATGTATAGAATTCACCCAGGCTGTGAACATCATATGTTTTAGGTACGAGAATGTTTTAGCTCCAAACCTAACGGGAAAGCTCCAGGGATCCCCCTGGCGAAAGCTTGGGCACGTTTTCAGTTTCCATGGCAGTGGCTTCTGTGTTCCCTGTCACAACAGGAGTCAGGCATGGCAGGTATTTTATAGCAAGTCTGAGAACAAGGCCAGTAAAATGGCCAGGGTCTGGAAGTTGCCACGTTAATTGTGTGAGGGATAAAGTAGGATTCAGGATTTTCTGTTACTGCGGACAGCATCAGAAAGCCTGAGAATGTCAAAGGCTGTATCTTTGTTTCTTTTTGGTATTACTTAGGGTTGAACTCTGGGACCTGGGCACTGAGTTACATTCCTAGACCTTTATTATTTTTTTATTTTGAGCCAATCTCCATGAGCACCTACGTTGGGCCTGGCTTTAAATTGGTGATCTTCCTACCTGAGCTCCCTGAGTGCTGGGATTACAGGCCCCAAACCTTTTTTTTTTTTAACATGCTGGAGAGTCCGATCCTCAAGTATACTAGGTAATTGTGCTTATCACTGAGTCACACCTCAGCGTCAAGTCCTGTTTTTGTTTTTGTTTTTTTGCAATTGAGTGTCAGAGAAATAGAGGCACTCAGAGAACCTGTGGTAGAGCTGGAAACCCAATTCTGAGTCTGCTTTTCCTGCTGTATCCACACTTGCTGATATAGTTAGTTTGCAGCATTCAAGCAAGGCCTTTATTAAAGTAGATGTCTTTTTAGGGGCTGGTGGGTAGCTCAGTGGTAGAGTGCAGTCTTAGCATATACAAGGCTCTCAGTTCAATCCCGAAAACAAACAAAACCTAATAAACAGTAGATGTCTTTTTAAAAAAGAGCCTCTTTGTTTTTTTGCTTTATTGTCTCTAGATCTAGAGTTTTCTGACCTTCACCCTGAGTCTTCTCTAGCTTTCACTGCCCAGTGGAGAAAATGACTATTTGGGCTAAGTTAGCGGATCCTGGCCTTTGCCTGTTTTACCACTGGGCTTACATCACTTTGTGTGGTATAACTCAGGACTTACTTTGCTGTTTCAGAGCCAGAAGGGTGTTCTTGGCAGGATCGGGTCTGGCTAGCTAAGTGGGTACAAGGGTACCTTTTCCTGTGCTATAGATTGGGCCCCCTAGCACCTGGCCTCACAGAGTGCTTGGGGATATCCTTAAAGTTCCTCCATGGGACAAGTTTTGCTGCTATTTCTGATTTTTTTTTCATTTTATTTATTTTGTGGGGCTGGGGATTGAACCCAAGGCCTTTGCACTGAGCTACAATCCCAAAACCCTCTCTTTTTATTTTTTGTATTTATTTATTTAGTCTTTTTGAGACAGGATCTCACTATGCAGTTCAGGCTGGCCTTGAGCTCAGTTGTAGCTCAGGCTGGTCTCGGACTTGCAACTATCCTCCTGCTTCAGCCTCCTGAGCGCCGGGATTACAGGCCTGTGGCACCACGCCTGGCTTTATTTTTTATTTTGACACAGGATCTCATTGAATCTTTCCTTTGGCCAGGCTGGCCTCAAACTTGTGCTCTTCCTGCCTCAGCTTCCTAAAGTGCTGGAATTTTAGATGTGAACTACCTTACTTGGCTGCTATGTTCTGCTCTTGCTGGGGATTCCTCAGGTTGTGTCCCCTGCTGAAGAGCCTGTACCCTTGCCATACACAGCCAGCATTCCCAGGCTTCCTAGCCCAGTCCCAGGAGCTAATGAAAGAGCAGACTGGAGGTAAGTAGGTAAGTAGGTTTGAGATTAACTGGTGGGACAGTCAACAGCCCCCTGGCAGCAAAAGTGGTATAAAGAGGCAAGGCATGAGTGCCAAAAAGGGCATTGTCCTTGGTGAAGCTAAGAAGAACAAGAGATAGAAAAGGGTTGGAGCCAGAGCTCACTGGTGGGAATTGCTTCTTTTGTAAATGATTAACTCTCAGCCAAAGGGGTGACTTAGGAGGATGGGCCAGGAACTTTGGACTTGGGGCATGAGTATCCAGAAGGCCAGTGTGTGATCTGCAGAAGAGGAGGACTTGCTAGGTGGTGGGACTGGGCTCCAAGGACTGGAGTGAGATCAGGTAGTGTGTGCTTCAGGAAGTCTACTCAGACTGGTAGATGGTTTATTTTTGTAGTGGCAGCCATAGGGTCTACCAGCCCTGAGCCCTTGGAGGGTTGGCCATAGGGGGCAGTCTGTCCCTGGCCTCACTTGTGCTTTTTTCACCCTAGGCAGCCATGCGTATGAGATGATGCTGAGAGCAGAGGGGCATGGCTCTAGCCCTACAGATTCTGACCTGTCTGGTACGAGTCCCTTCACGTTCACTCTTCTGGGGACCCCCAGTAGCCCGGATGGCCAGTGGCATGGCCTTGTCAGAGCAGGCACGACTGCTGTTTGAAAGTGCTGTGGGTGCCATGCAGCCAGGCCCCATGCTGCACAGGGCACTGTCCTTGGATCCAGATGGCAGTCAGCTGAAGGTGCGAGACCGGACCTTCCAGCTGCAGCAAAACCTGTACCTCGTGGGCTTTGGCAAGGCTGTGCTGGGCATGGCTGCTGCAGTGGAGAAGCTACTGGGCCATCATCTTGTGCAGGGTGTGATCAGCGTTCCCAAGGGGATCTGTGCTGCCATGGAGCGTGCTGGCAAACAGTAAGGAGCCTTGGGGGGCTGCTCCCAACTGTCCTGGATTGTCTTTTCTCCATCAGCTTCCCTTTGCTCCTGGGTCTGGTCTGGCCCCAGGAAGGAGTTTAAGGGGCATTCTCATTTATACCCCCTTCACATATACAGCCAAGAAATAAGGTAGGAGGAGAGGACCCCACCTCATCTCTTTCTGTTTCCTCCCTCTTCAGGGAGATGTTGCTGAAGCCACACAGCCGTGTCAAGGTATTTGAAGGTGCAGAGGACAACTTACCAGATCATGATGCGCTGCAGGCTGCGCTGGCCATCCAGCACTTGGCTGAGGGTCTCACAGCTGATGACCTGCTGCTCGTGCTTATCTCAGGTGCGGGTGCCATACTGGCTCAGGAAAGATGGCAGGGGTGTGTTCCAAATCCCAGACCTCTGAGAAACTGATCTGGACCCCCAGTCACAGGGTGAAGTTGGGAGCAAGTGAGGCAGGGGGGAACCTGGATGGTGTCTCCTGGTGGCTTTGGGCCGTCATTGTTTCCCCTGCAGCTGTGGGTGCTCTCCCGCAAACTGACCATGTTGGGCGATACCAAGAGGGCACAAAAGGAAGGTGCACTTCACACAGGCATCTAAGGCAGGGCTGGCACCTTAGTAGAATCCTTGGGAAATATTGCTCTTCATGTTGCTGTCTGTACTACTGTCACCCATAGTTGGAACCTGGTCTCCAGTCCTCATGGGGATGACGGTGTTTTGCCTTTTTCTCTCCTCTTTGCCATGTTCCAGGCACTTCAGGGATTGTTAGCTCTTTCAGTGCTGGCAGGGACCTCTGAGGTGTCCCACGGCAGGGGACATCCTCTGGTGGCCCAGGCATAGTGACTCACTACATGTCCAGATGGGGGCACCCTAATCCCACTCTCCCAGCTCACTTCCTTCACAGGCCTGTCTGCTGCTCCCTGGTTCCTTGGGTTGGGATATCCCCTCCGTCTGACACCCTTACTGACTGTGCAGGTGGGGGCTCAGCTCTGTTGCCTGCCCCCATCCCACCTGTCACACTGGAGGAGAAACAGATGCTCACCAAGCTGCTGGCGGCCCGAGGAGCCACCATTCAGGAGCTGAATACCATCCGAAAGGCCCTGTCCCAGCTCAAGGGTGGAGGACTGGCTCAGGCTGCCTACCCTGCCCAGGTATGTGAGTTGCTTCCTCTCCAGGCAGCACTGGGCTCCCCACATGTGACAGGGAGATGAAAGTAGGATCAGCATACAAATCAGCAGGGGCTTGGTGTGGGAGTCACACGGCCAGGTTAGGAGACATCCCTAGAAGAGGCCCCAGGGAGGGGGAAGGGTGTCCTCAGGGCTCGGTGTTCTGGAGGCTTACCTGAGAGTTGTTAAAAGTAGGCAGGGAATCTGGAAATGGTGACACATCCACGTAATCCCAGCACTCTGGGAGGCTGAGGCAGGAGAATCTCAAATTTGAGCCCCGCCTGGGCAACTTAGTGACTTAGTGAGACCCTGTCTCAAAATAAAATACAAAAAAGAGCTGGAGATGTAGATTAAGATTCAATTTCTAGTATTGTAAAAGAAGGAGGAGGAGGATGGGGAGGGGAAGGAAGAGAAAAAGAAATGAGCCAGGAGGAAATGTACTAGGTAGCAGAACCTGGGGTGCAGTTTGTTTGTGGGCTCTGGTGCAAGGAGAAGGTGAGATTGAGGCTTGTGCTGTGGCCCTTCTCAGGTGGTGAGCCTGATCCTGTCAGACGTGGTCGGGGACCCTGTGGATGTGATTGCCAGTGGCCCTACTGTGGCCAACACCCACAATGTGCAAGATTGCCTGAACATCCTCAATCGCTATGGACTTCGTGCTGCCCTCCCGCGTTCTGTAAAGACTGTGCTTGCCCAGGCTGACTCTGATCCCCGAGGGCCACACACCTGTGGTCACGTCCTCAATGTGATCATTGGCTCTAACACACTGGCACTGGCAGAGGCTCAGAAGCAGGCCCAGCTGCTAGGCTATCGGGCTGTGGTGCTGAGCGCAGCCATACAGGGCGATGTGAAGAGTGTGGCTCAGTTCTATGGGATGCTAGCCCATGCGGCTGGAGCCCACCTTACCCCATCCACAGCTGGGGCCTCTGTGGAGGAGAATGCAAAACTTCGCGAGCTTGCAGTCAAGCTCCAGCTCTCGGACCTGCAGCTGGAGGAGGTGCTGGAGGCTGTAGCAGAGGCTAAGAGCCCAGTCTGCCTGCTGGCTGGTGGGGAGCCCACAGTGCAGCTGCAGGGCTCAGGCAAGGGTGGCCGGAACCAAGAACTGGCCCTGCGTGTTGCAGCAGAGCTTGCAAGATGGTCACTGGGACCTGTTGATGTACTATTTTTGAGTGGTGGCACTGATGGGCAGGATGGGCCCACCAGTGCTGCTGGGGCCTGGGTTATGCCTGAGCTTGCCAGCCAGGCTGCTGCTGAGGGGCTGGATGTGACCACTTTCCTAGCACACAATGACTCACATACCTTCTTCTGCCGCTTCCATGGTGGAACACACCTGTTATATACAGGGCTGACAGGTACCAACGTCATGGACGCCCATGTCCTGTTGCTGCAGCCTCAGTGATGGAAAAGGCCAGAAAGACCAGAATGGGTCCCCAGGACCTTGTGCTTTACGATTCCTCCCCTCCTCAGCCCTGGCTGCTTGGTTGGCCCTCTTACCTCCCACCTCTCTGCTCTGTGTTCATTCCTCGCAACGAGGTCTGTAGATGGGAGCTTCCTTCTTCCTCTGCCCTCTGTCATGGCAGCAGGCAGCCCTGAAGACCAGGACAAGCCTTTTGGCCAGTTCACTGTCCCAGTTCTCCCCTGCAGTCGCATGGACCAGCCCTTTAGCCTGTTTCTTCTGTAGAGTAAAGCTAGAAAGACTGGAAATAAAAAGGACCACACTGCGTGTTTTCTGTGCATCTTTCCTTGGTGCAGAGACTTGCAGGGAGCTGCTGGGGAGGGGAGTGTAGTCTGGCTGTAGACATGGTGCCAGAACCCAACAGGGATTTCCTGTGCCCCTCTGCTGGGCACATCAACTTGTTTAATATAAATGGGAGGCTATGTTTATCTCTTTGGAACCTGGTTCCCAACAGCTTCAATGTGGGCAAGCAGGGACAGGCCTAAAGATTGCCACGAGCTGACCTTGCCACCACCAACTCCCAGTTGCATCCTTGGCACAGTCCCAACTTTCTATATGCTTTGTTGGAAGAGTGTTCACCAAGGATAGCCTTCTGTATTTGGGCAGCCCTATCACCCTTCCTAGTCATCTGTTTATCCAGGCGCTTCTCTAGCCCACAAGATACTGGACCTTGTTTTCTTGTTGCCAGCTCCATTTTCCGGGGCTGGACATCCCCAGGTCCTTCAGCCAACTCAGACACAGTTCAGAGCTGGTGCCAGCCCCTTAGTGGGGTCTCCAAGCATTGTGACAATGTGATGCTTCAGAGCAATGAAGGGCCCAACGGCCCCTTCCATTAGAGCTAGTGAGAGAAGCAACAACTGAGGAGAGTAGCAGAGAATGCTCCCTTGGGCTGGCTGGTAGTCTGGATTAGGAAAAGAAGGTGCCAGCTCACTTAAGGTCCACATGTTCAATGTCAGAGCCGTCCGCTGACTATCCTCGCCGTGCGCCACGGCTCCAATCCCTATATGAGTAAGCAGTAGAATCACATAGGAATAAAAAGCCATAGAGAACAGCGAGGCCTGGGGCTGCTCCTGTAGTCCTGGCCTCCACCCGGAAGCTGCAGGGAGCTCTAGACCAGGGCTGGTGTGCCTTCCTGGGAGGATCTTCCTTTCCCTGCTTTGGTTCTGCATTACCTATTTAGCAGGGGTTCATGACGTGGGGACTTGGTTCATGCAATGCGAGCTGTGGGGATCAGGAGGGAGGAGAATAAGGCGACCTGGGCTTAGGGCCAAGGAGGTTTAGTGAAGGGGAGAGTTTGTGCGCTTCTTTTCTTTTTGTCCTGCTGACCTTGACCAGAATCTCAGGAGGTCTTCACATATCAATGGTGTTCTGTCTGCTCAAGATGTGCCTGCCCAGCCTCAGCCCTCATCCTCGGGAGTTCATTAGCACAGGGTGCCAAGTTGCAGAAAGGGCAGGGCAGGAGGGCTGCCTTCAGTGTGTGTGTGTGTGTGTGTGGTTGGGGGAGCATAGGGTGCTGGTGTTGGCATAGGGAGGGCATCTGTGACTAGGCGGGCACGCTAGGCTGCTGTGGGAACACATGGGTGCCTGCATAGCTGCTGAGGGCTTTGTATGCATGAAGAGTCTTCCTGGAGGCTTCTTCCTGTCTACCCTGGGCCCTTTCCTATGGCTGAGTTTGTATGGGGCCTAAATTGGGCTTATAGAGGTGTATGATTTGTGGGCTTAACCCATTATGTTTGCTTACTCTGGCCCCCAGAGATAAGAAAGTATTTGTTGGTCTGTGTAAATGATAGATAAATCCCTGTACTGTGAGTACTCAATAATTATTTGCTCCATAAATGTAAATTATGAATCACTAAGGTCCTCCCCTCCTTTTGTTTTTGGCTTTCATCTTTCTTGGCTCAGATTCCTTCCACCTTATACCTACTTCATCACTGAACCCTGAATCTAGAGTCTTTTGCCACAGAGAGTGCCCAGACCCCAAGCCTGCTTCAGCCTTCACAGGCCTCTCCATTCTCTGCGCTTCGCATGAGCTGAGCCATGGAGAGCCCTTTGGGAATAACTTATCCAAACTGCTTTGTCTTACAGCTGGAGAAACAGAGGTGGCTTGTGGGCTGCACAGCAAGCCAGCCACAGATCCAGGAGGAGAACATGGTTAGAACTTGGCTTTTCATCCTCTGCCACGCTCAAGGGTGCAGGCTTTCTGGGGCTCACCCAGAGCCAGAAGATAGACTTTTGCCTGCACGTGCTGGGAGATGGTCACATGACCATACTTGGCTTCCCCAGAGACCCAAGAAGCAGATTAGTTGGTTTCTGCTTGGCTTACATGGAAAGTTCCATGTTGATTTTGTGGGAAACTATATGCAATTGAATGGTAGGGTTCTACATAAAAGTATGTGCTTGAAGCCTTATGCACTTCTGTGTGCGTGGGCAAGAGTACATGTGTAGGTGTGTGTGTGTGTGTGTGTGTGTGTCTGTCTGTTTGTCTGGTGCCACCCATGACTAGTCACTGAGCAGGCCTTTGTCAAGGGGGCCCTATAGGCTGGTATAGGCTGGTTAGCAAAGGAACGTGTGTTCCTGCCCGAAGTTGGTTAACTTCGTGCGGATAGCAGTAGTAAGTCTCATGAAGATTTTGTCAGGGAATGATGTCATTAGGGTGTCTCAGGACTTTGATGCTGAGGGTAACTTCCTTACTGTAGGGGGTGGTGATATAGGGCTAGGGTGTGGCCCAGCTGGTTGGGGAAATAAGTGGGACCTGTCAATTGCAAGATATTAGGACAGCCCCAAGTGATTCCCAGGAGCCCATGTGTGGAATTTCTTTTGGTTCCCAGGAGATGTGGATGTCATGTAAGACATAGACACCATGCGGAACCCACTATTGTGACTCCTTAGGGTGGCCCACTCTGCGTCAGATGCAGAGTGCACTTTATTTTTACTTTTGTCCTTTCCTCTTTTTGTTCAGCCTAAGCTTCCTCTACAGAGTTAGTTTTTCTCTCACCCTATCACCTCTGAATTTTCAAATAAACTTTCAGAACTGTTTTTAGCTTATCGAATTTTTTGTTTGAGGTAAGAAGGACCTGGAATATATTTAGTTGTGAGCCATTTCTAAAGGAACTGCTCAACAACAGTGGGGGGGTGAGATCATGTGAGGGTCTCAGGTGGACAGTGCTCCAAGAACCCTCTGTACTTGCCCTCCAAACCCTCAGCCCTGCAGCCTGCCACCAGTCTGGGTACCCTTTTAGATGCACACTTTGGAAACAAGGCTGGTAGCCCTGGCTCAAATATACCTTGAGGTGACAGCCTTTCTGTTCCTGGGAATGCCATTGGGAGCTTGAGGACAGACAGAGTATCTGGTGGGTACTTTAAGGACATAAAGATGCCACATTCATGTAGGATCTTGATGCGCTAGCAGTTAAGTGGCCTGCAAGGAGCATGGGAGTGGTACTAAGGTCTTAGATCCTTGTGCTGGTCCTGCCACTTTCCTTTCTCCCAGCCTCAGTTTTCTCCTCTGGCTAATAGGAACATCTACTGCCCTCTGTTTTGTAGAGCTGTCTGTAACAGGTGGTTCTCTGTGCAAGCTCTGAGTATGTGGGAAACTCAGGGGAAAGAGAAAGAAAAGAGAGGTATTGGTGTCTTCAAGGAGAATTGCAGGGAAATCTTGGCTCAGGGAGGCTGCCTTGTTGCCAGTGCCAGGGTTACAGCCAGCTGGGTGCTGGTGTTTGCTGAGGCTGAGCAAGCAACGTCCCGTCCTCTGGCACTGGTCTTATGCAACCAGGGAATATCGTTCCTGATTTTTTTTTTTTCTTTCCAGTGCTAGAGATTGAGTCAGGACCTTGTACATGCTAGGCAAGTGCTCTACAATGGCCCATAGTGGGTATTTTAGTCTCTAATGGCCAGAAGAGTGCGTGCTAGAGTAGCGGCAGTTGGGAATGAAGGGGTGTTGTCACTAGAGTTGGAATAAACTGATCCAGCCTGGAAGAGTGCCACTTCACGCCTGGGGAAAATAGGGCAGCCTGCCCTGCTCTGGGTCTGAATCCCATGTGAGGGACAAGATGAGGTTCAGACTAGAGAGATGGGGTACTGGCCTGGCCCTAGGATGAGAATCCCTGGCTGAGAGGGTTTGGTGTGTGCGTGGGCTTGGGGACACTGACACCCACTGGCTGTCATGTTAGGTGAAACAGTGGTGCTGTAGTAGCTGTGCCCAACCCAAGAGGGATGGCTTTTCTCCCAGTGTCAGGGCTGTCTGCTGGTTGAAGCCCTTCCCAGGTTAGCACTAGAGCCAGTTCTGATGCCTTCCTTCCTCATTCACTTCCCCTGGCTTAGGCTGGCCCACAGTGGCTGGAGGGGCTGGGCCAGGGGTGGACATTTGGCTCTGCACCAGTTAGCGCTTGCTGACCTCTCTATGTGATGCTGCACCGGGGGTTCGGGGGTGGCTGCTGCTGTGCTCCAGTGCAGGGGTTCTGGCCAAGGTTGGGAGAGGGTCAGTCCCTGGAAACCTGTCTCAGCTACCCAGTCCTCAGAGCAACCACGACCCCTTGCAGCGGCACCTTGTGGGGTCATACCCACCCCAGAGTGTACCCACAGGGAGGGTCTCCCCTGGTGTCCCCACACTCCCAGCCTTTTTTTGGCTGGGAAGCTAGCAGAGCTCTTGAAGCCATGAGGGCCTCTGAGTCCTGGTCACAGCCAGCCTTGCCTCCACCCCCAGCTCCAGTTGAAAAGGGGGTGGAGCCACCACAGTTTCCGTACCTCAGTGCATTCCCATCCCCTGCCTTGCTTTAGGTTCTCGGGAGCTTCTGGTGGTTCTGGGTTGTTCCAGTAAGTGACTTGTAGAGCTCAGTCTCCACCTGTTCCCCCCCACCCTGTCTCTGCCCAAGGAGCCCCCCTTCCTTACTGTCCAGTCCAGACCCAGGAAGCTGCATGTGGGAACATCTGGGCTCTTGTCTGAAAGCCTGCCACAACTGTGGGTAGTGCTGTCCTGTGGACCTCGTGGGGGGAGCTACTCAGAGACCCCTAGAAGGGGCGTTATTGGAGTTTGGGGCTTGGAAGGAAACCTGCAAGCCTGTGTCAGGAAAAAAGATTTTTCTCCACACCCCCACCCTTGCACATTCCAATCTGCAGCCAAACCCCTGCCAGGGATAGGCACTTGGGGTCACACCCCCTTGGGCCAGTATCTCTACTGCCATGAGGTAGCCAGTAACTACAGCTCAGCTAGGGCAGGACTCAACCCTGGGTGCTGGGACTGGGCAAACACTCAGACTTTCAGGGGTGGGCTGCTCTAGTCACCCCCCTTCGGGTCCCCCTCAGCCTTGGGCCACCCATAGAAACCAGACACAAGGGCAGGGACAGCCTGCCAACTCCCGGCCAGCCTTGTCCCTCCACCCTAGGCTGTTGCTGACCACTGGGGCACCTGCGGCTGCCACCGTGTGCCCCATTGTGTTCCGGGGGCAGAGAAGCGATCTGGCTTGGACCATCCACTCTCCCCACCTGCCCGCCCCCGAGGCTCCGGCTGCCCCATGCCGGGGTCCCTGCATCCCCGGAGCTCACCTCAGCCTTTGCTGTCTCCTCACCAGAGGCACTGCAGTGTGGGAACTGTCCCGGGAAGCCGGTTCTCAGCTGAAACAAAGAGGTGGGGGAGGAAGAGGGGGGCAGCAGGAGAGGGAGAGGGTGAGTGAGCCGGCGAAGGAGTGGAGGCTGGAGGGGGAAGAGAGAAGGCAGAGGATGAGACACAAGAGAAGGGAGGGAGGGCAGTGTGCTCCCGCTGCCAAGGGATAAAGCCTGACTCCTGGGACTGAAGGGCCAAGAGAGGAGGGAAGAGGAAATGGGGAGGGGGCGAGGAGGTGAGGGGCCAGACTGAGAGAGAAGAGACAGGGGCGGTGGGGGGGAGGGACAGGGTGAGGGGGTTGGGGCAAGTGAGGGAGTGTGGATAGGAGAGGGAGGCTGGGCTGCCTGGCTGGGGTGGGGTGGGCAGAGGGGTCCCATTCCTGTCCCATGCTGGCGTCTGGTCTCAAGGGAAGCCAAAGCCCATGGGAGGGGTCTTGGCGAGGAGAGGGACCAGCCAGGCAAGGGGCAAGGCGCTGGGCTGGCTTGGCAAGTCAGGGCCAGCGACAAAGGCAAAGGCTTGAGAACAAAGGTGCCTGAAGGGCGGGATAGCTCGGCTGACACTGCTGAGTGCAGGGCAGGTCCACCCCTGGCAGTGCAGGCTGAAGTGGCAGCGGAGGGTGCAGGGAGAGGGGATGGGCTGTGAGGATAGGCAGGGCTCCCCCATCGTTCCTTAGGTTCTCTGAACTCCCAGCCACACACTGTCAGAATGCTGGTGTCACTATCTTTTTGCAGGAAGAGGTGGTTGTTGGGACAATCCTGTGTCTGAGGTCTGCACCTCAGGGTAGGGGAAGCCCCTCTTAGGAAGCCCCTCTTAGGAAGAGTCCGTGGGTCCCAAAGGAGGAGGGGCGGACAGTGGGTGCCTGGGGGGAGGGGAGGGGCAGGGATGAAAGCAGGGGGAAGCTGGGGCTTGGAAGGCGTAGGTGGGGGAAAGAGGCTTCAAGGGTGCATTCAGAGCTGTTACCCCTTCACATCACAGTTTTGGGATTGCTGGTTGCAGACCTAATGATAGATGGAATAATGATCCTCTTCCCTGCAGCCCCCACCTGTCACTAAGGGTCATCATGACAGGCAGGGCCACTCCCTGGGGAGATCAGCCTGGGCTCAGGTTGTGTCAGTGCTGGCAGGTTGCCTGGATAGCACCCTGGCCTGGCTCACCCTCCTGTCAGGTTCTGAGGCACAGGTGCTGCTGCCACTTTGCAAAGAAGTTGTGCTTTCTCTGGGCAGCAGCAACAGGGGAGGAACCGTGTGCTGGCCAGCAGCTGTGCAAGGAGACTGGGTGGGGCAACCCCAGGCCCACCTGCGTGGACAGGTGAGCGCTGGCTGCATGGAAGGGTGAGAGCTAGTTGCTGCTTGGGTTCTGTCCAGCCCAACTCCTATCACCTCCTCCTTGAAGCCTTCCTGGCCCCATCTAACAGAGCCATGTCAGGGGGCTGCCACTGCTCTGCTGTCCCCTTAGGAGCCTGGAGCCCCAAGAAAGGGAAGGGACTTTAACCCACCTTCATTCCTCCTTTTTCTTTTTGTTTAGAAATAATTTTTCTAGGAGCGGTGGTGCATGCCTATAATTCTAGCACTTGGGAGGCTGAGGCACGAGGAGCACTGTGCATTTGAGGTCTGAATTACATAGAGAGACCCTGTCTCAAGAAAAAAGTTTTAAACTTACATCATAGTTGTCAGAATAAGAATAAAATATGCATGAAAAATATCCATGGAGCCTTTAGGGCAGGTGGACAATTATTGTTAATATTCAACTATTAGTATTTTGCTCCATTTTTTTTCTATTTGATGCAAACACACACACACACACACACACACACAGACACACAGACACACACACACACACACACACAATTTTTCCTAAGCCTCTTCTTCCTTCTACCTTTCTTTCCTGCTCCATTCTGGGGCACTGGGGATTGAACCCAGAGCCTTCACATTGAACTACATCCCCAGCCCTTTTTATTTTTTATTTTGAGATAGGGTCTTTCTAGGTTGCCTGGGCTGGCCTCAGACCTGAGATCCCCCTGCCTCAGCCTCTCAGGGTGCTGGGATCACAGGCATGTGCCACTATGTCTAGCTTGCAGTTGGTTTTTTTTTTTTTTTTTTTTTTTGGTGGTGGTACTGGGAATTGAACCCAAGCTTTTGCTAGACAAATGCTCTGCCACTGAGCTACACCCTCGGCCCTTTTGTTTATTTTTTTGGGGGGGGACCAGGCATTGAATTTATGACCTTGCATTTGCCAAGCAGTTGTTTATGCCACTGAGCTATATTCTCCTTTTTTTATTTTTTAATTTTGCCCCAGGTTCTCACTTAACTGTCCACACAGGCCTTAAACTTCCAGTCCTACCTCTGCCTCCTGAGTAGCTGTGATTGCAGGCCTGCATCCCCGCATCCAGCCTGTCCCTTCTGACTTCCACCCAAAGAACATGATTTAGGAGTTTGGCACTGTGTTTAGAAATGGTATCCTGAAGACGACCTGTGCCCTAATGCTCACATTTCCTCCCTGCCCTGTGGGGAAAGTCTTTCTGCTCCAGGAAGCCTTCTTCGGAGTGTCACACCTCATGTACCTTCCTGGGAATGCCAGTCCTGCTAGTTAACGGTAGTGTTATCTCTAGGAACCGGATCTCTGCTCTGTCATTGACCTTTCTCCTTCTGGCTGACCCAGGAAGGTAACTGGCAGTGGTCCTCTGAGACCCCTGAGCCCAGAATGTCCAAAATCCCATGGGTCCTGGGCTGGCTGAGATGGAGGCTCCCTCGATCAAGGAAAGCGCTTTGGCAAGCCCAGCAGCCTTTTGGGGCACAAATGGGCCTTCAGTTGGGGTCTCTGACTGCTTGGTCAGTGCTTCTGCTTTCTCTCCTGCCTAGGACAGTGGCTGAGGTTTCTCCCTGAACCCTACTGGGTGCCCTCAGGGAGGGAGGCACCCATCTGCATGTGTCACCTGCAGCCCACCATATAAAAGCCCAGAGGACACTGGCCTCCCTCCCAGTGCCGATCCCCCAAAGAGATCTCAGCAAATTAGCACATACAGTATTTACTTAATTAGGGTAATGACATAATTAGTGTAACTTGGGCTCCATCACATGGCTTCAACATGCAATTAGGAGCTGTCAGCGGGAGGCAGCATTGTGAAAATGTTCATTCAATTTTGGTTCCAGCATGGAGGCCACAGCAGCTGCCTGTGCTCAGAGGGAGGTGGGTGGTGGGTTGCTGTGTGTGTGAGGTGACTGCAGGCAGTTAGCTTAAGGCAGAGGAGGAACCAGGTCAGAAGGCAGCTTTCAGGGCCACGGGGTTATCACCCCAGTGCGTGTGACCCTCCCAACCCCAATCCCAGAGCAGTGGCTGTGGTGGCTGCCAGAAATGCCACCACTAACAGGCTGTCTTGTCTTTCTTTACACTGTTGGTGCTTCAAAAGCCACTATCTCATACCCACTAATCTGTTGGTCCTTCGTGGTGGCCCTGATGGGCCGGCCGTAGATTGGCAGGACTGAGGCAATTACTCTCATCCTCACTGGATTAGTGGGGAAACTAAGGTTCCGGGCAAGGAAGGTGGTAGAGGAAGTCATGGCAGTGCTGATCCTAACGGGCAACCTGGCACGATTGGGGCTGCCCCAAGCCAAGGCACATGACCCTCAGCCTTGGGGTGGTCTCCTGCACCGTGGGGTGTCTTCTCCAGGGAGCAGGGCAGTGTTTGCAGGCACTGAGGAGTCCTTAGCTCCTGGCACCCTTGGCGTCTCCTCTACCTTCCTTGAGGCAAGGACAAAGTGCCCTGACCACCTAAAACTCCGCAGTCCTCCTCTTTGGAGGGAGGCCAGGGAATGGCCACCCTACCCCACAGAGCTGGAATTCCAGGCCTCCTCAGGGGTGAGTCTAGTGTGTGGGTGATTTTTATGTTTCAGTATTAAGAACTCAACTCAAGGCCTTCACACTGAGCTACATCTCCAGCCCTTTTAAAAATTTATTTGTGTAATGAATGTACTGAGGCATGAATCCAGGCCTCTGTGATGAGCTATATCCCCAGCCTTGTTTTTTTTTCCTTTTGAGACATAGTTTTGCTAAGTTGTCTGATTGGACTCAAATCTGCAGTCCTCTTACCTCAGCCATCCAGAGTGCTGGAAGGTGTACACTTCCATGCTGGCTAATGTAGTGTTTTAAATTCCACAGCTCCTTGCTTCTGCCTCAACAACTCAGATGCTAAGTTGTCAGTGCTGGGTTTACAGGGCACTTTATACTTTAAGCTGATGGGCTCCTATATCATCCTGCGAAATAGCATCAATATCTTTATCTCTTAAGGTGGGGAAACTGAGGCAAAGGTGGGGAAACTGAGGCAACAAGCAAAATCCAGTGAAGGACGGTGCCTAGTCCCAAGCACCTCACCTTGGTCCTTAGAGGTCAGCAGCCCCCTCCCACAGAGGATCTGCAGGATTTTCCTCACTACCACCACCACCACCACCTCCACCTATCACTGGAGGGAGAGGCTGGGCTGAGATCTGGGGCGTTGCGACTGAGTTGGAGTCTAGGTGGTCTGTAGAGCTCAGGCCTCCCAGACAGGAGACTCAGAGACCCTGCCTGAGACAGTGGAAGTTGTCACTCAGCACTGTTGTGCTGAGTAGGAGGGGATGGCAGACAAACATGGTTGCTGGTAGTAACACAGTGAAATCAAGACACCACTCCCAGTGTCAGATTTTTGTTAAGGCAGCGACATCATCTGTGAAGCGGGAAGATGTAGACCCCCGCAGAAGCCAGGTTGCTGGGAGAATAGAGGGTCCACATGCACCTTTGGTCAGAGGGTCAGAAGGTCCTGAGCACCCAGGCAGCCTGGCCTGGCTTCCCTTGGTATTTTCCACCTCAAGAAAGAGTCCTTTTATTTTCCTTTTTCTAATATTTTTTGAGATTGGGTCTCACTGTGCAGCCCAGGCTGGTCTCACACTTGAGGCAATCCCACAATATCTATTGTATGTTTTGGATCCCACTAACTCCTTCAGCTTTTTATACTAGGGAGACAAAATGATGTTCCCTTATGTGAGTATGAACCATTTCACCCAAGAGCATGATCACAAGTTGCATCCATTTACCTACAAGAGCCTCATGATTGTCCTTCTTTACAGCTGAGTAGCTTTCCATTGTATATAAATGCTGTATCTTTCTTATCCATTCTGTAGTTGATGGGCAAATTATCCCTGCTTTTTTCTGATTCCCTGTTGCACAGAGCATTGTTTTCCCTCCTTTGAACTTCAGTCTATGAATTTCCTTTCAAGTTAATGTGTTTCTTGAAAGGGGAGGAAAAGGTAATTCCCTTTTATTTTGTTTTAAAGTCCTGTTTCATTTTATTGTTTTGTTTTGATTGGCCTTATCCTGTTTTGTTTGATTTTATTATATCTGATGGCATGGGCAGCTATTTTGAAGATAACAAGATATATTATGGTAGCCATTGTTGATTTCCCATTACCTTGTATTAAAGTCCTGAATCACTTTCACTGTTTTGTTTTGATTGGCTTTATTCTCTTTATTTTGTTTGGTTTTATTCTCTTAAAACAAAACCTGAAGGTGATCCCACTGCCTCAGCCTCTCCAGTGCTGGGATCGTGGGGTGTGAAACTGTGTCCTGCACCTTTTCATGCCAAGGAAGTGAGGAGCTGCAGAGGAGGGGAGGGTGAGGCCAAGAACGGATGGTGTGAGCATGCTCCTTCTGGAGAGTGCTGGTCACTGAGAGACCCAGGGTAGGATTAAGAGATAGGGCTGGATAGAGCTGGAGGCAGCCTGTGCCCTCACTGGCTAGTTGTCCTCTGTACTTAGTTCCTGGCAACATCCTCAGCTCCAAGAGAGGTCCCACAGCTGGGGGACACCATAGACTACCTGCCATATTTCCTCCTGCAGATATTTGCTGGTTCCTGATTCTAGGCTGGCCATCTTGGTTTTGGCTACAGGGGCAGGCATGGTGAGTCAGGGGCAGGCTAAGAGTCCTAAGGGTCACTGCCTCCAGAGGTTCAGAGCTTCAAGGTTTAGACAGACTGAGGCCCAAAGAGTAGACAGAGATTAGTGCCTACTGAGAAGTAAGGTCCACGCCAAGATCACAGATTCTAGCAGCAGAGGTTCAGACCCCCTCCCTACTGACCAAGGGAACAGAACTGTCAGAGCCCAAAGAAGAAAGCATTTCAGCTCAGTCACAGAGGATGGGCAAAGGGCACTTGAAGTGGTGGGATTGATGCCAGCTGAGAGCAGGAGGCCAGAGTGTAGGGTCCAGGGATACCAGGATCAGGTGTGAGGTGTTTGGGTGGACTCTGGGGAGTCTGAGGAAGGGTTTGGGGGCTCTGGCCTTTTGTGGGAAGGTCAAGACATATACTTACATACATTTATCAAAAAGTTTCTTTGAACCAGCTATGGTTGTGTAATCTTGTAATCTCAGCACTCTAGAGGCAGGAGGATCAAAAGTAAGGGAGCTTGATCTGAGCAACTTAGTGAGACCTTGGTTTAAGATAAAAATAAGGGCTGAGGATGTAGCTTAGTGAGAAGACCCTGGATTCTACTTCCAGTACCAAAAAAAGGTGCTTACTGTGTATTTCAGTCAGGGGTTACAAGGAGAACAAGATAATACAGGACACATAATTTATAGTATTATTTATAATGGTCACCCAAGGAGTCAAATACAAAGAAAGTGCAGGAAATCTGTCTACATACTAAAGACCTGAAGAATCTAGCCAAGGGCCTGGATCACATAGCAATGTCCTGCATGAGTCCAGCTGGAGGTCTAGAGCCCATGGTAGTGACTCATGCAAGTCTGTTTCATAGATTTGAGCTGGGAAGGCCCAAAAGGTCAAGGGTGGAAGCCAGAAAGTCTGTGCCAATGGGATGAAGAATCTGTGCCGATAGGTTGGGTTTCTGCACTGGAGCCAGGAAGCAACACTCAAAGGATGGACCAGGGCTCTCCTGAGAAGTACCACAGTCATCCTCAGCAACAATGGGGGTCTCAAGTTCCTCCTACAATGAGAACAGCCAAGTTCATATCAGGAAGCCAGCATGACAACTTCTCCTGGAGATTGAACAGCACACATCTTCCCCTCCAGAGCCAGGAAGTGATGCTCAAATTAAGGACCAGAGCTCCCCCAAAGTGAATCACAGCCATTCTCAGCAAGAAGGTCCCAAGTTCCTCTGATAATAACACCCGAGTTCATGTCAGAGAAGCCAGCATGACAAGCTCCTGCAAAAGAACTAACAGCTCCAAATAACAATAACAGAGAACCAACAACGCTTTTTTCTCTCTGGTCTCCTTCTTACGCTGGCAACAGTCCTCAAGTGGGCCTTCTACACTCAGCACCACGCTGATGCAGTTCAGCTGGTGTTTAAGTTGACTATCAGTTTTCAGTCCACAACATTGTGTGTTGGGCATATGGCTTTCTAGTCTTAGGATTCAGCAGGAACTAAGGAAGTCCCTGCCTTCCTGGAGCTGATTCTATATTCAGGAGGAGAAAGGAAAACAAGAACATGGTCAGATGCTAACTGGGATTGTGTGGAGATTCTAACACAGCAATATGCTAGGGTCTTAGTAGTGGTGCCAGTGGATCCTGCAGTGATATTTAAGCCAATAATGAAGGTTCCAAGGGTCATGGGGAGAATCAGCAGCCAGTACAAAGGCCCTCAGGTCTTTGGGGGAACCAAACAGTTTTTGTGACTAAGGAGAAGGGAAAGTAGGTACATTATGACCGGAGTGGCAGGCTAGGGGTCTGTGAGTTGGGCTAACATCTGTGGTCTTTATTCTGGATGCTATGGGAAGTCACAAGAGGATTTTGAGGACCGAATGTTCACTGGGAGGTATGGAGAGCTGGCATTTGAGATGCTATTTAGAAGCAGGACCAAGTGCTTGCCTGGTGGATTGGCTGTGATATGTGAGAGAGGGTGTCAAAGGTGGCTCTTAAGTTCTGACTTGAGTGCATGGGTAAATGATGTGGTCATTTTCAGAAGAGGGAAATGCTGGAAACAGCAGGCTGGTGACCAACTGAGGTTGCTGAGTTGTTCATGTTAGGGCTGGGACACCTGGGGCTGCACAGGGCTGGAGATGCTCAGGAAGTCATTGTCAGATTGAGGTCTGGGGTTCTAGAGAGAAGACAGCTTTTCAGGGAGGGATCTCATTCATTTTTAGCACAGAGATGTGGTGTCCCTATATTGACTAGGGACATCTACTCCAAGGAATCTAGAGACTCAAGTGAGCCAGTGATATGAGCCCTCATCTGTGTGCAGTGAGCCAAGACTGCCTTTTCCTACCCTAGGGGATCCTACAGTACCCCAACCTGGCTCTGTGTGGGAGAGGCTGGACCGCAACCTGAAAGACTCCTCATTGCTTCAAATGCTTCTTCAGCCTGTCTTAGAGTCCTTCCCCTCTGTCACCGTCACTCAGCTGTGTGGCCACCCATCTGGGTCTTGGCTGTCCCACTGGAGGGATGGGAGGAATGAATGTCTGCTGTTCCTGCTGGACAACTGTGAATACAAAAGCTAGCCAGGTCATGCCAGTGTGGCTTCAGCCAGGCTCACGCAGGGCAGCCAGAAGATAGGATTGGGGTGGAGGTGGGGCTGCTCTTTCTGCAGGTTTGGCCTGTGGCCCCTGCTTCACCTCCCACTTTTGGGACCTCAGGTCCCTGGGGCTCACTCCTGGCAGACAGGTATCACACCTGAGTGTTCCTTCCGTGAAGAGAAGAGGTGACTGTCACTGTCCTGCCAAGCTATGCTCCAGGTTACACACTTCTCCAAGCCAAGTGCATTAGGGGATAATTAAGTAAAAATAGGCCTTCCGACCAGTGTAGCTCATTAAGGTCTAATTAAGTTAATTAGCTCCAGGTGTGGATGGTGAGGCTCAAGTGAGGCAGTGGCTGTTGTTTGCTGTAATTGCATTTTGCAGCAGCAGCAGTGGCGGTGGTAATAACGGTGTGGTACAGGCGGTGGCTTCCTCAGAGGCCTGGAAGCCGGCCAGGGTGTGCAGGAGGTTGCCACTGAGCTGGGAGAGGCAGGAAGAGGTGAAGGAGCGGGCCAGAGACCACCCACAGGGAGAGGCTGCTGAAGGTTCAACGTCTGTCTCCCAGGTTCAGAGAGACCTGTATGCACATTCGCCCGTTCTCTGCACAAGTAGTGGTGACAGGTCCTTTGGACTCATGCTCGATTCCTTCACACCCCATTGTGGTCCCCAGCAGACTTTCTAAAGTGACTTTGCTCAGTGAGAATCAGTGTGCCAGGCAGCAGGTCTGGGGATATATGGTAGGCAACACAGGCTGGACCCTGCCCTTTGATGCCTTTGATTTCTCTAAGGAGACAGAAACATTAATGGCTCTGACCACACAATTTTGTAATGGCAGTGGGAATCTGGGGTTCTTAACCTAGATCCTGGATGAAACATGACCAAGTGGTAGTGACTATGACATAGGTGATGAAGGAGGGGGGCACAAGATGTATGCCAGGAACTGAAAGGGCCTCCCTCTGGCCAGAGACACATGATACCAAGTAGGTAGAATGAGAGATCTTAGAGGGGTCTAAGGTGGGCTGCTGTATAGAGAAAGAGTTGGTGGCTGGAGATTGGGAGGCAGAGAGGAGGCTGCCAGAGGCAGAACCACAGAATGGATGAGGTTTGGTGCACTGGCTGGGTGCAAGAAGTAGGGAATGAGGATGCTGTCAGCTCCCAGGGAGGGCCTGAGGAATAGTCAGGGTTAGAGACCTCACTGTGGGTGAATCAAGTGAAATGCCTGGGTTGCAAAACTTGGGATGCTTACTCTCAGCCTGTTGTTCTTACCTGTGGCCTATCACAGGCCACCTGCAATTCCTCAAAAGAGACATCTTCTGGGTGTGGTGTTACAGGCCTGTAATCCCAGCATTCAGGAGGCAGAGACAAGAAAATCACAGGTTTGAGGCCAGCTGAGTTCCACACAGAGTCCTTGTTTAAAAGAAAAAGACACATCTTGGAAAGTGGGAGCCACTCCTAGAGATGGGGCTGGGGGGGCACTTTGGGCAACCCTTACCAGGGAGGGTTGTCTTCTCTGTAACTCTAGGGTTGGGGTTGGGCAGGATTGACACCTTAGGATCCCAAGCTCTGGCAAGTACTCTTACTGAGGTAGGATAGAAAAAATGCAGATAGGTAAAAATGGAGAAGAAAATAGTAATTTTGAGAAAACTGCAGTTTTAAGACATCAGAATTTCCCAAGGATATAGCACTTTTTCACCCCTAAATCTGTTTTTCTTCTGGGATCTTCAACCTGAAATTCCCAAGAATCTTAATGATACTATAAGTCTGTATGTTTTTCTTCTGATACAGTAATCCAAAAATTCCAAAATCTTTTACTATGGAAGAAACAGTACTATTAATTGGGGACTACAGGCCTAACCATCAAACATATGCAAATAGTTTACCTTTTAGCCTAGTTGATAAAGTCAGTTTTTGCTTTGGATCACTAATGGGTGACCAGACATATATAGATAAACAATAAATAACTCAGAGAATATCCTAAATCATCCATGTGGAGGACTTTAGGGGAACATAAATGACCCAACTCAGACCATAGTGGGCTTTCTCCTTTTGTGTCTGCACTGATGATGTCGGGGTCAAAGAGACTGAAGGAGAAAATTTGTGGGTGAGGTCTCTAAAGAAAGCACGCATGGGGATGTAGCTCAGCAGCACAGTGCCTGCCTGGCAAGTGTGAGGTTGAGTTTGATCCCTGGTCCGAAAACAAAAAACAAACCAAAAACCAAAAACCAAACAAACAACAAAACAAAACAAAACAAAACACACAGAGGCAGACAGCACAATAGCAGCAGCAGACAGCAAGCAGAGAGCAGCCTGCATCTTTATTGGCTAACTTTTATACATGTCCTTATCACATGTTTACATTCTTGTAGGCTCACCCATGTAGTACATTCATGGCTGCTTATCCTAAATCATAGTTACATAAGAGCCTCCCACTCCGTGTCTGCCTTAGACAGCAGGTTAGTGTCCTTAACATGTCCTGAGCTTTGATGTAATCTGCTGTGGCTTCTCACACTGGCTGATTAAGAATACAGAAGATTCTTATCCAAATTCTCTCTTGCTGGGAGGCTTATTTAGGGTTGGTTTATACAGGAGCTTGATGATCACCTGCTTGTGATCCTGTATAACCTCATAGGTGGAGGTTGGTGGCCAGATCACCTGGTCCTAATCAGCTGGCCACAAGATGCTTTTCAGTTCTGAGACTCTCAAGAACGCAGATCTAATTTCCTCAGGCTATTTATGTGACTGGTTAGATTGCTTGGGTGCATAATAGACATGGCAGAAGGGGCAGCTGAGACCCTCTTGCTGATCACCAAACTCATGGGAATAAAAGAAAAGACATTTCACCTGATACTGTGAAAGACAATGGTCTGGTGAGGTTAGAGAGTGAGTGAGGCACGAGGTCTGATTGCAAAGCTTGGCTTTATTTATCTATTTGTATCCACTCTCTTGGGGGGCCCAAGGGAGATTTTTCAAGGATGAGGTTCCAAAGTAAAAGAACATATGTGTGCAAGATAACAGCAGTAACAGCAGGCATCATGTCGCAGAGGAGAGCACAAGAGTGAAACAGCAAGAGCAAGAGCAAGGGCCCAAGAGATGCCTGAATCTTTATTGTATAACTCTTATATAGGTTGTTATATCATATTTACATTCTTACATAGTGCTATAACCAGTGCATGCATGTTTACCTGTGCTCAGTCATGGCTATATAACAGTATTCCACTGTGCACTTGCACTAGACAAGTGGGGTCATGTCCTCAGGTATCCTTGGATGCCCCTGAGCTTTGAGGCAGTCTGAGTGGTTCTTCACAATTTTTTTAAATTAATTTATGTATTCAGTTTATTAATTTACTTATTCTTTATCTGGAGCCTTCTCATTGAGCTAACTTCTCAGCCCTTTTTACCTTTTATTTTGAAACAGATGCTTGCTAAGTTGCCCAGGTTGGGCTCCAATTTGTAATACTTCTTCCTCAGCCTCCCAGAGTGTTGGGATTAAGGGTATATGCCATCACTTTGGGCTTTAATGCTTGGTTTTAATTCTCTACTACTCACATTTCCATTGTAAGGTAAAATGCAATGGAACAACTTGACCTGAAGAGGTTTGAATACTGGTAGCTATGTGACAGTGAATTTTATCATATGTCTTTCTGTCTGTCTGTCTCTCTATGTGGTTCTGGAGATTGAGCCTAGGGTTTCACAAATGCTAGGCAAGTACTGTAGCACTGAGCTACATTCCCAGCCTAAGTGGTGAATTTTAAATCCAGGCTATGCATCAGAAAAGCCAGGGAGAGCAAATACTAAAAGCATAGTTTGATGGGGACTCATGGGCTCAATTGCTCACAAAAAAGGAGCATAAGGACCAGTGCCCTTCTCTGGTGGTCAGCTCTTTGCTCTCTCCCCACTTGGTATAGCACTCTGTCCCTGGAGTCAAATGAGTGTTCAGGTTTGCCTGATGGAAATCTGCACCTAGAAAAAGCAAACTGCAGTGCACAATTAATCCTGACTTAAATTCTGAACATATTTAACAAAAAAATTTTTTTTCATATTAAAACCGAAGAGACAAGGTACAAGGGTCTTACTGCAGGGTCTCCTGGGTAGAATTTCAAGTGGGCTTCAATTCGTCCCATTTTGGAGCCATCCTAACAGAGCGGGGCAAGAGACAAATCATTTTCCCAGGTATGGCTGCATTTTTGACAAATCTTAGTTAAAGGCTGTTTTCTTTTTTAAAAGTGTGATTAATTTTTTCCATTTTCTTAGTGGACTGGGGTCTCCAAGATGAATGAAATCTCCACTTTGGATTGAGTTGGCATCCTGGATCATAGAGTTCCCTTCCTTTAAAAATTTTCCCCATTTAAACATTTTTATTAGTACATGCTTTTAATACATAATAATCACATTCCATGTGGAGAGTTAGTGTATGTACATAACACATCTTAATCCTTTTTTATGTTTCCTTCCCCTCCCTTCTCTCCTACCTCCCTACATCTCTTGGTTCCCTTCCCATTTGCAAAATATCTCCCTGCTTCCTATTATCTGTTATTTTGCTTTTTTATTAGTATTTTGATTTTCTCACATGAGAGATACCATGCAATATTTAAGCTTGTGTGTCTGATCTATTTCACTTAACATATGGTCTCAAGGTGCATCCATTTTTCTACAAATGGCTCAAGTCAAATCATGTATCACTGTAATAATATACCTTTAACGATTTTGAGAAGATACCCAGAAGGGAAATAGCTGGGTTGAATAGCATTTCTTTTAGCTTTTGAGGAATCTCCATACTGATTTTCATTTGATTAGAGAACGACAGTTCTAGACATAGTTTAGACTAGACATAGTTTCTTCATTGATTTCTTCTATGACTCATTGATTATTCAAGAGGGTTTTGTTTAATTTCTATGTTTTTGCATAATTTTTGTGGCTTCTTTAGCCAGTGATTTCTAGTTTTATTGCACTATGATCTGCTAATATGCATGGGATAATTTGATTCTTTTGCACTTACTTAAGCATGCTTTATGGGCTAGCATGTGGTGTGTTTTGGAGAAAGTCTCATATGTTGTTGAGAAGATTGTGTGGTCTGTTGTTGGGTAGAGCACTCTGTAGATATCTAAGTCCATTTGTTTGAAGGTTTGGTTTAACTCTAATATTTCTTTGTTTACTTTTTGTCTAGCTGATCTATTTGCGATGGTGGGGTATTGAGTTCCCCACTGTAATTATGTTGGTGTTTATCTGATCTGTTATGCCCAGTAGTGTTTGTTTTATGCAGCTGAGGATGCTGGTATTTGGTGCATATGTGGTTATAGTTGTTGCCTATTCCTGTTGAATTGTTTCCTTAATCAATTTGTAGTGATCTTCTTTGCTTTTTCTGATCAGTTCTGTCTTGAAGTCCACTTCATCTGAAAATAAGATAGCTACTCTTGCTTTTTTTCCAGGTTCTTGTTGCATGGAATGTGGTTTTCCATCCTTTGATTTTAAATCTGTGAATTTCTTTTCTTTTAAAGAGAAAAAATACAACAAAATTTCAAAATAAGATAGTAAGAGGATAGCAATGGCTAACACACTGCATATTGTTATCTTTAAATTATTCAGAGTACAACATATTAGCATTTAATTGTCTTAACACAATTAGTATTATTAGCTAATTGTTAAATATTAGCATTTAATTGTCCTAGCACAAACCTTTCTTTTCAATGAACTAAGAGAAATTAGTAGTATAACTATATTAACTACTACATATATTTATCTATATCTATATCTATCTATATCTACATCTATAATTCCCTTCCTCCTTGGTGGTTTCTCTTGCTGTGCAAAAGCTGTTTAATGAGATGAGATCCTAGTTGTTGATTCTTTGTGATAGTTTCTGTGAGATTGGGGTTTTATTCATAGTCTTTGCACCAATGTCTTCAAGAGTTTTACCCATTCTATCCTCTAGCAGATTTAATGTTTTGGTTTTTAAAAATTTTTTTAATTTAATGTTTAGGTTTTAATATTTGGATCTTTGATCCATTTTGAATTTAGTTTAGTGCATGGTAAAAGATACAAGGTCAATTTTAATCTTCAGCATGTGCAGAGCCAGTTTATCCAGGACCATTTATTAAAGAGGCTGTCTTTCTTCCACTGTGTTTGGTCCTTTTGTCAAATGTAAGGTGACTTAGTATGTCTGGAATTGTTTCTCATTCTCCTAATCTGTTCCATTGATCTTTAGATCTGTTCTTTTGCAAATACCATGTTATTTTTTTTTTTAAAATCACAATAACTTTATAGTATAATTTCAAGTCAGGGCTTGTGATGTCTTGCCTTTGTTGCCCAGAATTGCCTTTACTATTCTAGGTCTCTTCTAGTTCCAGGTGAATTTTGGGATTGTTTTTTCTAATTCTATGAGATATGCTATTGGAATTTTGATCAGAATTGCATTAAATCTCTACAACAGTTTTGGAAGTGTGGCCATTTTCACTATATTGATTGTTCCTATCTAAGAGCATGGGATGTCTTTCCATATTCTGATATCTTCTTCAATCTCTTTTTTCCAGGTACCTGGTAGTTTTCAGTGTAGAAGTGTTTTACATCCTTTGTTAGATCAATTTCTAGAAATAAATTTCTTTGTGGACTGAATGTATTTTTTTATATGGTATATCACTGGGTTTTGTATCTTGATTCATTCTGCCAATCTATGTCTTACGATTGGGGAATTCAAACCATTCTCATGGAGAGTCATTACTGAAATGTATTGATTTATTCCTGTCATTGAATTATTTTCCTGGTATTGACTTCCTTTTCCCCCCTTTATGCTTAACAGCTCACCTTGCCTTGTGTATTCCTTCTATTACACTGTTTGGCATTGTTGGCTATATTATCTCTTCTTTGTCCTTGATAATTTCTTTTTTGCAGTGCTGGTTTGGTGGTCACGAATTTCTTAAGGTGCTCTTTGTCATGGCAAAACTTTATTTCTCCTTAAATTTTGAAATAAGGTTTGTAGGATGTCAATGTCTGAGTTGGAAATTATTTTCTTTTAGGGCTTTAAACACTTCATCCGTGCTTTCTTGGCCTTTAAAGTTTATGTTGACATGCCTGCTTTAATTCTAATGGATTTACCTTTATAAGTGATTCATTCCTTTTCTCTAAGAGCTTTTAAGATTTTGTGTCAGAATTTAGAGATTTTGGCTGTAATGTGTTGTGGAGAGTTTTTTTCTCTCTCTGTCTCTCTTTTTTTAGTTTCCACAAAAACATATTTAATAAAATTGCTATGTAAAATCAAGTGACATTTTATCAATACTTCAAACGCAGTTATGTCTAACTGGGAGTGCTTTATATTTTGAAAGACTAACAAAACCAAAAACATTTACAAGTCAGGTAAATGTAACTGAAAAGATATGAAATTTACAGATTTTTAGAGAATTACAGGCTAGAAATATTATATTTTTGTAATCAAATATACTGTACTAATTATGACCATTTAAATATAAACCAAAAGGGAAAAAACTGGGAAGGAAATAATTTTTTTTGTGGTACTGGGGATTGAAGACGGCCTTGTGCATGCTAGGCAAGCACTCTACCACTGACCTATATCCCCAGTCCAGTAATACAGTTTTAAAGTTTTGTGGCAGAAATACTTAGGAGATAAAAAAGTAATATAAAATTGATTTAATGACCAAGATTTCTTATGGAATTCCTGACTGTCCTCTTTGGCAGTTTAGTCCAGTCTGTGAGAAAGCGGTGTGCTGTGCTGCTGGGAACCCTGCCCTGTCTCGCTGGACCTGGCTAACAGCTGAGAGTAAAGGAAGTAACATTAGCAATGCTGACAGCTACACACAGTTTCCCAACCCAAGGCATAGCCTTATGCTGAAATTTATTCCTGAAAGATTATCTCATTATGCTTCAAGAGGGTTTCTTACATTTGTTAGGGAAAAGGGGTCACCAGATATATTACATACAGAAATTTATTGTGATAAAGGTATATGGTATTGGCATTATTGTTTAATGTAGAAATTGTCTAATTTCTTCCTAATTTCATCTATGACCCAGTGGCTGTTCAGGAGGGTCTTATTTACTTTCCATGTGTTTATGGAGTTTTTGTGGTTTCTTTTGCCATTGATTTCTAGTTTCAGTATACTATGGTCTGATAATATGCATGGAATAATCAATTTCTTTGAATTTACTTAAACGTGTTCTATGAGCTAGTATTTGGTCTATTTTGGAGAACCTCTCACGTGCACCTGAGAAGAATGTGAATTTTGATGTTTTGGGGTGGAACACTTTGTAGATGTCTACTAAGTCCATTTGTTCTAAAGTTTGGTTCAGTTCTAGTATTTCTTTTATTTTTTTATTTTAAAGATAGTAAAATCCAACAAAACAAAACAGAACAAAGCCAATCAAAATAAAGCAGAAAAGCTGGTACAGAACTTCAATGCAGGATACTAGGAAAACAACAATAGCTACCATAGTATATCTTATTACTTTCACAATAGTTGTTCATTCCATCAGGTATAACAAAATCAAACCAAAAACAAAACAGAATAAAACCAATCAAAACAGAATATTGAATAGAGCAAAACAATCAGAACAAAGCAAAACAGAGAGAACAATATGGGTTTTCAAAGACAAGATAGAAGGAAATCCCCCATATTTGCTATATTGCATATTGTCATCCTCCCAAGAGATGCTCAGACTGCTGGCCCCAGGCCTACAAAATCAACTGAACAATATAAGCATTTAGTTTCTTTATGTACCTCAGTTGCTATCAACTCAGCCTGTCCTCTGAACCAGCGGGTAGCTTAAGGGGTAGGTGGTGGGGCAGGTTTGATTCTCAGCCCTTGTACCAGTAGGCTCACGGGAAGCCCTGACTTTTCTCTTCCTTGGAAGCTAAGTGGCTTGGACAGCTTACCAGAAAGGCCGGCTAGTTGACTTCTTGTTGGACAGTTCTAGTATTTCACTGTTCATTTTTTGTCTATTTGTGACAGTGGGGTTATTGAAGTCCCTTATTACAATTTTAGTGGTACTTATTTGATTATTAACATCCATTAAATGTCTGTTTTACGTAGCTTGGTGTGCTGGCATTTGGTGTATATATATTTACGACTGTTATTTCTTCTTCTTGGATTATTTTGTTTGTAAAGATGCAATGACTGGCCACATCAGCATCAGCACCAGCCCTCCCTGTGGCCTGACCAGCTCCTGGCTTGCAGTGGCAGCTCCAGTGCGCCTGGCTCCCTATTCCCAGAGGCCCCTGCCAGGCCACAGCACCCCAGTATCATGCGTCAGCTCAGTGTGTGCATCCAGGCCCTGCAGGCAAACAAGGGTGGCTCAGGAGACTAACCAGATCCCAGGGCCCATACTGTGTAGTACAGGATGAGGCTTTTATGGGAACCCTAGGATGAAAGGAATGTGTTCTGTTTTCTACAAAGAATATCCTCAGACACAGTAGAATAATGGCAGAATGAGCCCAGTGGGGACAGCTAGTGGTTCCAACAGTCCCACCTCAGATTCTGCATCTGTACAGACAGCAGACACTAACTTAAACAACTGTGAAGGTGCTGCTGGCAGCACATCTGAAAAATCAAGAAATGTCCTTGTGGCTGCTTTGCCTGTAACTCAGCAAATGACAGAAGTGAGCATTTCAAGACAGGACAAAATAACTGCCTGGAAACAGAGGCATCAGAGCCAGGTGTTACTCAGCCCAATCCATCAGTGTCTCAATCTCAGCCCAGTACTCCTCAAAGTGAAGAAAAAGCTCCTGAGTTGCCCAAACCAGAGAAGAACAAATGTTTCATGGAAACATTCCCATGTTTCCATGTAGGAAAAAAGTTGGCCTTACAGGATTTGACTGCCTAGGTGGAAATTTGTTTTGTGGACTTCACTGTTACTCTGACAAGCACAGCTGTCCATATGATTACAAAGCAGAAGCTGCACCAAAAATCAGAACAGAAAACTCAGTTGTGGTGGCTGAGAAAATCGAGAGAATATGAATTAGTACTTGTGAAGAGAATGAAACTTTGTTTTTATTTTAATATATTGTGGAAAACATTAAAGAGGGATGCATGGCAAAAAAAAAAAAGATGTAATGACCTTCTTTGTCTTAGTCTTGTCTTGAAATCCACTTTGCCTGATTTTTTCTGGGTTCTTGTCACATGGACTGTTGTTTTGCATCCTTTGACTTTCAGTCTATGGATTTTTGAGTTAAATGTGTTTCTTGTATGCAGCATATTGTTGGATTTTTCTTCTTGATTCATTCTTCCAGTCTGTTTCTTTTGATTGGTGAATTGAGACCATTTATGTTGATGGTTATAATTGATAAGTATTGACGTAAACTTATCTTGTTATTTTTATGTTGTTGGTTCCTTTTTTATCCCTCTCTGTTTAATTACTTGTCTTGCATGGTAGATTCATTATCTCTAGGTTCATCAAGTTATAGTCTTTGTTACTTCTTTCTAGCATGTTCTTCAGAACATTTGGAGTGCTGGTTTGGTGGTCATGAATTTTCCCAGGTGTTCTGTGTCATAGAAGTATCTTATTTTTCCATCAGTTTTGAAAGATACTTTTGTGGAGTGTTAGAGGTTGTTTTCTTGTACAGCTTGAAATACTTTACTCCAAGCTTTCCTTTACTTGAGGGTTTGTGTTTAGAAGTTAGCTGATGGGCTTTCCTTTATAGTTGATTTATTTATTTTCTTTAATAGCTTTTAATATTCTGTTCTTGCATAGAATTTCTGGAATCTTGACTATTATATGCCTTGGTGTAAAGTTTTTTTTTTTTGATCATGTCTCACTTATCTCTATGTCAAAATCTTTTTCTTTGCATGGGAACTTCTCTGCCATTACATTTGTGAAGAGGTTTTTTTTATAATGTCATCTGTACTATCTCCTGCTTTTTCATGGACTCCAATCAATTTTTTGTTATTCTTTGCTTCATCTAGTAGCTGTTGGATTGATTTTTCATGGTTCCTTGCTGTTATTAAGAAATATTTTTTTGGGATTACTTACTGCAATCCTGTTTTCTATATCTGATATTCTGTCTTTGCATTGGCTCATTGTGTTATATATACTTTCAATGGAATTTTTAATTTCCTAGATATCTGTTTGAATGTATTTTATGGATTCCATTTCTTTCCTATGCTGGTTGTTGATGATTTCCATCATTTTACTAAGCTCTTCTATTTTTTGTATGTATCTCCTCTAGAATCACTAGCCATGTCTTTCATTGTAGTCACCATCCCTGTAGTTATCTGATAAATTATTTCTGATTTGATTTGTTTTGGAGCCTCATTCATGTGTTTTGTTACTTCCACTGTTACCGCTTCAGAGAGTCCAGGTGGATGACTTTCAAATTATTCCCCTTGGGTTTGCCTTTGGTGAGGTGGAAGTTGAGTTTCATCTTGTTTAAGTGTCTTCTCATTTTGTATTGTTTAATTCCTGTGTTAATTTTTTTTTTTTGAGACAGGGTATTGCCATGTAGTGTAGAATGGCTTTGAACTTCTTTAGATCCTCTTGCTTCAGCCTTCCAAGTGCTAGGATAACAGTTTTGCATCATCATGCCCAGCTTGATAAATTGCTTATGGCAGGTAGCTTTATTGCTACCATAGAGAAAAACCGTTTAGGAAATGAAAACTTCTCAGAAATGTCTTTCAGGGATAGCTGACTTTTGGATTTTGAATCTGTTGCAAGATTCTACCCCTTCAATTTATTGGGGATGTGAAGTTGCTGCCCCTGTGATCTAACCCCTGCTTCTTTGGCAGTGACCTGTAGTGTTGTTTGTGACCCATAGGCAATCTCGGCCTTGGCATACCAGGAAAAACAACTGATTAGAACAATTATGTCACCTTGGCTAAAGGAGTACAATCAGCAATAACAATAGCATCAAACACAGCCTAGAAAATGACAAACTGTGGTAACTATTAATTTGTTATCTCTAACTGTATGATCTAGATTTTTGGTAATGTAATAAAACCTAAAATGAACTAGAAAATGGTGTACAGTAAATATGGCCTCAGAATGGCAATTGTACTCCAGGGGAGCAAATTTTAAATGGACCAGGTGAAAAAATAGAGAACTAGAAGAAGAGGCAGAGATTAGAAGTAAGGCTGAAAGACAAAGGAAAATTATGTGAAATTTAGGAAACCTGTGAAGAGGACAGGACGGAAAGAGAGAAAGAGATTCATGAACTGTGGGGGAAGAGAACAAGAAGTCAATAAGAAGCAAGCTCTCCCTGTGAATCAGTGCCATGTGCAGGCTGCTGGGGGACAGCCAGATGCCAGCCCCTTCCAGCATGCAGAACTGTACACCCCACTGTAATTGACCAGTTGATCTGGAGAAATGCAGGCTGTGATGATGGCTATTGAGCTGGGGTGCAATTTAATGCTTGTAGTGTTTAGTGTGCCACTGACTTTGCAGATCTAGAGCCGTGGTCTGATTATCTATTCAGAGGATAGCAATACACAGTGTAGCATCTATGGGGATCTCCTTCTGAGGGTAATGACCATTGTTGATTCCCTATTGTCTTGTTTTGAAATCCTGTATCATTTTCACTGCTTTGTTGGGTTTGTTCTGTTTTGTTTTGTTTGATTTTACTGTATCCAATTGCAGCCTTTTTGGGGCTGTGGGGGACTGGCAAAGGGTGACGGAGAGACGAAAGGTCTCAGTGGCCAGCGGAGCTGGATAAGTTATTGAGAGTCTGGGTAGTCACTGTCGATCAGGCGATCAGGCGAGGGAGATGGCAGCAAGGGAGACGGCAGCGGTGGCTCCTGCTGCGGCAGCTCAGCAGTAGCCTGGGCAGAACTCATGGAGATGATGGTGCACATCATCAGGAACACTTTGGCGGTTGTCTGTTCTTCTGGAGGGAGGAGATTTCGGGCTTGGCTGCAGTGTGCTTTAATGGCTCCCCCTGTGATGGGGGGTGGAGGTGGTGTTAGGGATGGGCCTCCTCCTGCATCCAGTTGGTCCACCCCCTGGGCGACTATCCTCAAGTGTCAGTTGATCCATCTCTGAGGTCAGCGACAGTGGCGAGCCAGACATCACATGCAGGGATCCACACAGGGTGAGGGGCTGTTTCTGGGAAGACACAAGCGAATCCTCTGCCCTGGGTTAATAGGGGAGCAGCAGGTTGCCATTGTTGACTAAAGAGGTCCTTCCATCTCACCAGAGGAAGCAGAGTGGGAGGGGCAAGTAATGGGCCCCAATATTGATGAATAGGAGATAATCCTTTTTTGTCAAATGTTAATAAATTCATAGTGATAAGGGATTTAGTTAGTAGTTCATCTGGTGTACTCCGGGGGCATAGGTCCCCCTCTTTTTTTATTAAAATTTTTTTAAGGCAAGAGTGGTACGTTTAATGATGGTCTGTCTTTGGGGATTGTAAGAGAGTCCATGGTGTAGGGAAATGTTATATTTTGAACAGGCATTTATGAAGGAGGCACTGGTGTAACAAGGACCATTATTTTTCAACAACGATGGGTGTTTTAACATGTGAATACCTGTAGAGTATCAGCAAACAGTTACACATTTTACATAGAAAATTTAGAAATCAAACCATATACAATGTGGTAGCATAAAAAACCATGATGACATTTTGTAACACATTTGAATCTTTATTTTGACATCAAATTTCTCCTTTTTGGTTAATCATCCCTATCTAATACATAAAAGATTTTACCTAACTTGTTGTCATTAAGGGGGATATACATCTCATAAGCATTTGTTAGAGGCAGAGGTCTGAATCTGAACCAAAATTCTGTCACCATAAACAATCCCTGTTTTACATTTTGGAAAACCAGTATATCTGGAAGCATGAATATATGAATACGCCATGAAGTTAGCAACAATCATTTGTCATAACCATATGAAACCCTTTGTATGGGAATTTTTAAAAATCAAAAACCTTTGGTATTATTTCTTTTAATGATGACCAAGGTGAACATATTACAATAATATTTTCATATAACTTTAGTTGAGATGTCTCCCATAAGGCTATGGATATTATTGGAGCCTCCAATCAATGAACAAGAGCCGGTAAAAGGTTACTAGGCGGCCACTTTCTAATTCAACAATTGAAGTCCCATCCAACAATCCCAACCCCAAGGGATATTTGCTTAATCATTTGTATAGTAATTTTTTCTGAACAAGTGTTGGAGAGGCTGTGGGGAAAAAGGAACTCTTCTACACTGTTGGTGGGAGTGTAGACTGGTGCAACCACTGTGGAGGTCAGTCTGGAGATTCCTCAAAAAGCTGGGTATGGAAGTCCCATTTGACCCAGCTATTCCACTTCTAGGCATATTCCCAGAAGAACTGAAAACATCATACCACAGTGATATATGTG
>PVJX010009504.1:0-60846 GCA_004027295.1 Dolichotis patagonum
GAAAACAAATGAAATAGATTATAATGGTTATATTATATCCTGAATATATTTGCTCTATATGTAATAAATGATACATAAGTATAAAAATAAAAATGTAAATTATATGCAGAAATTAATGTGAATATCTTATCTTACTAAGAGTATAATGGGTAGCACAAAATATAATGTCTATATTCTCTTAATACATGTAGTACTAATTTGTTGATGATGATTAAATTTTTAACTTATTTTTTTATTAACCAATTTACCCTATTTTCTTTAGAAGGAAATAGTTAACATAATTATGGTATAGTCTTATGTATTTATCCAGGTCTTAATAATGCTTAGACATATACAGCAATATTTCACCTTTGTTACTTTTTCATTAACTTTTTTCAAGTAAATATCATTTCACTTAACAGAAACATAGATAAGAAATCTGTTAACTTTTTTTATTTCTCACTCACTTGTCACTCTTACTGAAATAATTTAATTTTATCATGTTTTAGTGGTTAGAAGTATTCCCATTATTTCTTGTTAAAAATATATTTATTTTAATGCTTTTCATATAAATATGTTCACGTATAACTACTAGTTTTTTGCTGTAATTTCCAAACTCATTCCACATTTGCTCAAAGTTAATATTCTAGAAATTTCTCACGATGGATTTATGGCTTTACAATGAGTTCTTGCACAGTATAAACCACTTTTGCATTGCCTTCAGCAGATTTGAACAGATTGCAACTTTTGTGGATCATATCTAATAGGCGTCCAATTGTACTGTGATTTTGAATGTTGCTTTTGAGAACACGGAGACAGGGTGCTGAATTTTCTCTTATAAATTATCTCATTTTAAATAAATATGACTTTTATCTTAAGAATCTAATGACATTATCTATATTTGGGAGTTAACTATTTTTTTTTTCTTTTTACAGTGTAAACTATCTCAATATAGGTAATCTCTGTCTTACTTTAATTTTAAATATGTTCGAAGAAGTCCTAAGATTTTAATAAAAGTCTTTTCAGACAGAAAAAATTAGAAGAAAGAGTAATCTCCATGAATCAAAATTTGATTTTTCTTTCTTGTCTTTTTTTCTCTTTCTTTTTTTCGTTTTGTTGTTTGTCAAAGTGGTAAATATAATATATGCTGGCATGGATTAAAAAGCAAAAATAAAATTGATTGTATAATGGTAAAGCTGGAATTAGATCAACTCTTTGCAGCAAACAAAATTACCTTCAAATCAATTAGAAAAAAGTGTAGACAACAAAATTATATAAGGATGTATAATATAATAAAAGAATTTCAGCAAGTATATTTGCTATAATTGACAAAGTAGTCTCATAAATTATACTCATTTTACAAATAAGCAAAAGTCCATTGGTTTTATAATGCATTCACTCTATGCCATTTGAATAACTGAACAATATAATACCACACAGTCATATCACAAGTATATCTGAAGCTATGTGGGGTTCAAAATTTGTGTTTGTTTTGTTACAGAATTAAAGCATTCAGGGAGACCAATGAGGAGAAACATGAGGATTTATTAGGTGTACACACCAGGATCAACTCACTTGTATGATTCCAAAATGCCTGAGTGAGCCCTAACAGAAAAGCTCTATTGAGCAAAAGGCTTGGTTTTTCTAGTGGAGAAAAACTGAGGGAGGTGGAATTTCTAGCAAGGATACAGAAGCAAAGCAAAGCAATTAATCATTTAACTTGAAGACAGAGCCTTAAGTATCTTGTAAAAGCAGAGTGCCGCTGACGCTGACTTTGTTTATAGTTCCCAGTCTTACCTGTACTGGGACAAGGGGGCATAAAGGATAGTTTGGTTAGAGGGGGATTATTGAAGCCTGAATAAACTTGTTTTTCTTTAAATTCTGCTTCTGTATTCTGAGCTGAGAGACAGAGTACTGAGTCTCTCAGTTGAAAACCCAGATGGTGAATTTGGGAGAACATACTCAAGGAAGACTGAGCAATGTCTAGGAGATAAAGTAAGAAAGAAGTTTCTGTAAATTCCTGTCACAAACTATGGGCATTTTGACATGCATCACTAAGATTTGCCTGAAATATTTGGTCTTGCCTACATCACCAATTTAGTAAAGTTGGGGAAAGAAACTATTGCCTATTTTATAGCCCAGACTGAAGGAGATATCCACATTGTATAGTCAGAAACATAAACACAAATTGTGGTTCACACACAAGCACGCACAAATATCTATCACACAGGTATGTAAGAAGGATACAAATAAACTGCCATGTGAACTCATAAGAAAAATAAATTTGGAAACTGGCAATTACTATCAAGCTAATCTAAAATATTTCTAGACATATTAAACCTCAATCTAACTAATGGGTCTAGGGCATAGAGTGATGGTTTAACTTTAGTAAGTGATCTGCAGACTGTTGGTTAAATCATCTTCGGAGGAGAAGCAAAACCATGTGTAAGATAGATATAAAGTCAATATCAGGTGTTAAAATTTCAAATTCAAAATTATCAAAGTATGATTATAATTTTATAAAGATCATCTTGGCATGGATCTCTTTTAATTAGTATAAGGAAGGTAGTTTTTTAAATTTTTTTTTATTATATCTACATTGTGACTTTATATAAATGTCTGTAAAATCCATTAAATTATATATGAATTAAAACTTAATGTAGGACTTTCAAAATAAAGAATGAAAATAAAAACTAAGATTGATAAAAACGATCACATGGACATTAGCCTGTTATGATTATTTACAAAACTACAAAATCAAATTACAAACTAGTTTAAAGATTAGTATTCATTAAACCCTCACTTCCAAATATTAATAAAACATATGTGCATGCTTTAAAAATATCTGTGGAAAGAGAAAACATTATAAGAACCACCAACTAGCTACAACTAAGGAGACAAGCTTTGAGAAGCAAATCCAAAGGAATCTTAACTATTAAACTAACCAGTAATAAAAGAAAGAAAAAAAGCAGTAAACTCACTTAGTAAAAATTTTAAGAGAATAGTATGATATAGTATCAAAAATAATGTATAAATGTGAGTTTATATTTAATATTGATTAAAATATAAATGACTTCAATTCAAGCACACTGTTTAAATTTGTCACATCAATAAACATTTGTTACATTAAAATTCTTGCTCTTTAAAAGTGAATTAAATGTTTGTTTTTTGGACAGAATTCAGAAATTATGCTATGAATTTTCAATACTATTTTTTGTAATATCAATCACAATGTTAGCAAAATATTATAAAAGGAGGCCAAACTGCCAACAGTAATGAATTGTTTCAAAAATATTGAAACCTCCATACAACATAATACAATAGAATTATTCATATAGACTCATAATTATTGACATGAAAATTTTAAGTCTGGTACACTGTATATATATATATAAACATAATTTTGAATGAATATATTTGACAACACAAAACATTTCACAATATTGTTATTAAGATATATTTATTGTCATAACTTATATTAAAATTATTATTTTTCCTATTTACTTGTCTTCTCATTTCATCAGTGCTAAGTTGTATATTCATTTTGTGTTATATTTTTCTCTCTTCAAAATGGGATTTTCTGGCCTGGAGTGCTTCAGTGATGTAGTATGCACCTGAAACGCAGAAGGCTCTGGGATCATTTTTCAGTAAAAACCAAACAAAACAAGGCCAAACAAAAATTTAAAAGGGGGCTACATGAAGAAACTATTGAATTTCATGTATTTCATGATTGGAAAATGATAACTTTCTAAAAATATTACCAGTAATGCTACTCAAAGGAACTAAAAAAAAAAAAAACCTCTTTATGCTCATTTTAATATTGCCCCCGTTTTTGCAAACTTTATCTCATATATTCAAGTTTCATCGTTTCTAGTTTCTTTCACTGTACCACCAGCGGTTATAAAATGTCAGGCTGTCACTACTCAACTGCATGTTTGAAGATAAAGAAAAAGAGTACCACGTTGTTGCTGAAGATATTTCCACAGAGAAGTGGTTGCTTATGACAGACACATCTGGTTAGACATTCTAATCAAACTCAATTGCATCTGAATACCTCTCAATATTCAGCATTACAAAACAAATAAAACTGTAAAATTGACATTTGGGTAAAAGTAAAAGAATAGAGACTCTTCATAGAGATGTCCAAAATTTTGCGCAAATATAAAATTATTGTTGTGTGAAATTTGTCAAAAGTTTTGGGAACCATATTTAAGAAATAAAACTGATTAACAGTTTTAGTCAATATATTGTAACTTAAAGAGTGACTAAATTAAAAATGTTTTGTGTATATAAACATTGTGATTATGTATATATAAACACATACATATGTATGAATTTGTGTATAAATATACATCCACACATATAAAGTAGTGTAGTTTTTATTTTTTAATTATTTACAAATTAATTTTAAAGTAAGCTTATTAAAATGTAAAAATATAACAATGGTTCTTCTGGAAATAGAAATAGATATTTGCAAAGTTTTTGAAAACTAATTAATCCACTATGTAACATTATGCTTGTGTGACCCACATATAATCCACATTTAATGTGTATATATAAGCTTTTACATAAACATATTAACACACATATGTTAATATTATATTTTGAAATGTTAAAAATTAAAATCAAGTTTAACACAGCCTTGAACTGATATATATAGGTCCAGTTAAATTAAGTAGAAGACAGATCATTTTCTAATGGGTTATGTAACCATGTGCTGAAAAATTCTACAGTGCATTTGGGGTCAGAATCTTTGATCTGAGACAGCAGATTCTCTTTGTTGGCTTTCCTGTAGATAATCTGAAGGAGGCAATTTACCCCGAGGTTAGAGATAGTAGCATTATACCAACTTGTCTCAAATGTTGCCTAGAGGAAAGTATTGCTTGAACTCCATGTACGTTCACCATTGTGAAAAGCTGAATTAAATTAAGTCATCATTATGTCAAAAGTCCTAAAAGTGACTCAGTGAAGAATCTCACTATTGGCAGAACACTACATCAGATTCTGAATTTCAACTGCCTGATGGAAACACAACTCGAAAAATAACCAAATGTGAATTTAACTCCATTTGGCCTCTTTATTGTTGATGTTTCTTCTTATCAATATGATGGGACAAAATAATTACTGTGGTGCCCACTGGACCATGTATTTTGGACATAACATATGGAGTATTTTATTTTAACTCCAGTTTAGTATTTATAATTGATTAAGTATAAAAAAGTAATTTAAAATAAGACATTATTCTCACATTAGATATCTAGCAAGAAAGCAAAAAGTACCCGTCAACAGTTGGGAAAAAAGTTTAGTTGGATCAATTAGATTTTTTCTCAGTTATTTCTGTGTAACTGATTCATATATCTAATAGGTAGTGGCTTATAGGACCCAGACGTGGTATTGTAATCTTGTAGTTCCAGCATTCTGGAATGTTGAAAGAAGAGAATTGAAATTTGAAACCCATCCTGAGTACTGTAGTGGCTTGGGAACACTGTATCAAAATAAAATTTTTGAAGTGTTGGGGATGTAGCAGAATGGGAACACCTTAAATTCCATATCAGTACCCCATCAAAAGATAATGTCTCATATATGTGCACAGTACCTCACATAAGTATGTTTGTTTTTGAATGTACATTAATATAAATAGCATGCTAATATATACTAACTTAACATGTGCTACTCTACAGTACCGATAAAACCTAATTTTAAATAATGAAGAAGATCTGGCAGAGGAAGGGGACATTTCTTCAAAAAGACATGACAATATATGAGTAACATTTTGAAAATACAGCATATGCAAAATATATGTCCTGTTCATTGTGACTTACCCATGTGATATCAAAGAATAAATTTTATACAACACATTTAAAAGTTAGTTAAAATAACACATTGTTTTGAGACAGCTGAATTTGAATCTTGAATTAAGATTCAAGTAAAATGAGATTTACTGCTGGGATTCTCTTTTAACATAAGAATAAAGTCTATATGCACTGTTAAAAATAAAGTCAAATAAAGACTATAAAGTACAACTTCACATATATATTATATGAAAATTGACAATCATGTGTTTAGACATCATTATTTGGTAACTATCATTCTTCAAGTAGATGTTTTTCACATCAAAATTTACACTATAACCATAGTGTGAAATTATGTCATGTAAATTTACACAGTCACAATAATTTTACTAGTTGTTTTAGCTCGTTTATTATAATACACACACATACATATATATATACAAATATATATACTAATTTATACCTCATAATTAAACAATATGTATTTCTTACTTTTTAGAATGCACTAAAATATAGTAAATGTCTAGCAGTCTAGCCTTCCATAATGCTTTTAAACTTATATGGGAACCAGAGTAGTCAGCAGGACATTCAATCAACACTATCCAATTTTAATACGAGCAGATGAGCCATAACCATAGAAGCAGTGCACCTGGTTTCTTGGGCATTTGCAAGATTAGTCTACACTGATTACAACACACTGAAAATGGTTATTACCATGTAAGGGGGAAAACAGAGTCCCAGAGTGTTGCAGAAAGAGAAACAGGAAACAAGAGAATGCAACCAATAATTAATTAGGTTGGATTGTATGTTAAAATACCAGAAATCATGCAACTTAAGAGCATGTTCTTCAAGGAGTGAATATTATGCTAAAAATGAGACAGCACTGATAGGTTTTATAAAGAAGAGAGAAGTAAGAAATGAAGCACTAAATAATGTATTTTTGAATAATCAGAATTCACTATGAAGCAATAGAGTGGAAAAAAAGCCTGACTGTAGCCTGAAAGATTAATAATAGGTTATTTCAATTATTTAGGCAAGAGACAGCAGTGAGGTAAATTTAGAGAAGAAGTAGATCACTTTGGTCATTTAAAAGAATTAACTTATAATACAGTCTTTTCAACATAAATACTAATATATAGAACTTTGCATATGAAATTCATACAACTTTCTGATACTCCTAAATTTCTAACAACCAAAAAATTCCTCCAAATAAAACATTAGCAGTAATTCACAGTGTGAATTTTTTCAACAATTCACAGTGATCTACTCATTAACCCAGTCATAAGTAGATCTCAAAATAATTATCAATAGAATTTTTAAAAAATGGTGTTTTCACTAATTCAAAGTACTATAGAGTGCAACTTATTGGCAACAGATAACAAATGTTGAATTGATATAAAAGGAGGCAAAAATTGGTTAGATGTAAGGATTAAAAAGAAACAGGAGGAGGAAATTTTTTTTTGTACCGGTGATCAAACTCACAACCTAGTATTTGCCAAGCAGATTCTTATGTCGCTGAGCTAAATACCCAGCCCCAGGAATGTTTTTAAGACAATTTGTATGTGTAATATATTAATTGTTCTCATGGTTGGGTTTATACATATGTCAAAACTTATCAAATTATAAAATTTTTTAATGTAATTTATTGCTGTTACTTGACACAGCTAACAAAAAATCACTCAAATGTTTAATATCATTATAAAGAAAATTGTGCTTGCCAAATTCATAGGTTACTATGATTAAAGAAATATATTCCCCGGAATATGATATTCTACAGGTTCTCCATTAAATCATAAATTTGAAGCTTTTTTAAAAAGGGATGAGATAAAAAGATTCATATATAATGTTCATGAAAATTAGTTCCTAATCTTTTATCTTTCAAATATCCTTGCTTCTGAGCCTTTTGGCTAAGATCATGGGTAGTGTCTCTATTAAACATCATCTCCATTGAAGAAACAAAATTTAAGTACCGTGATAAATATCCCTTATTCTCTCTAGCATTAGAGCAAATAAAAACTGATGAGTAAACTCCATAACACTTTCTTCCCTGACAATCAAATTTGAAGAATGTCTACATCTTAAAAATGTTGAGTTTTTTGAAGAACTATTATAATGTTACACACTTTTTCATTTATTTAGGACTTAATTAATTGCCTGAGGGATTTTTGAGTCTCACTGTATAGGTGTTAAATTTTTATTTAATATCTGTATTTTAATGAGCTTATAAGTCATATCTTAATTTATGATGGCTCAGTGTTAATATGTAAAAATGAGATTACATTATATAATTATTGTATTATCTTGACAGGTTCACTTATTAATTTTAGTACCTCTTTTGTAAATTTGACAAAGATGTATAAGCAAATGAAAAAAATGATACAAAAAGAAAAGTGTTGACCTTAACATCTCCAATATAGAAGACATTTCTTTCCCTTTTTCTCATATTATTGCAATGATGAGAACTGAAAAAAAAGAACTTTGATGAAGTGTATGATGAGACTTGAAATCTTTGCCTTAATACTGATTTGAGAGGGAAGGATTAATAATTCAAACATTATGTATGATTTTAGATTTAAATTGCTCATAAATGTCATAAATTAAGATTATTGCTTAGAAGAAAGTTTCTATTAAGAATGAATGCTAAATTTTGTCAACTGCTTCCCTTGGAAGTATAGAAACAATCATTTTATTTCCTTGTCCATTTATTAGGATAATTAATTACATTAAAAGATTTTCAAATTGTATGTCAGCTTTTTCTTCCTACAATACACCTAACTTCACATGACATAAAAACAACTTCATAAATAGTTGCATTTTAGTAGTTAAAATTTTGTAAAGAATTTTTCATCTAAGTTTATGCATGATGATAGCACAAAATTTTCATTTATTTTTTGTCTGGATTTAATGTTAGATCATTTTCGGCCATTGTTACTTCATGTTTTTATTTGTCCCACAGTTTTCTCCTTTACTTGGCTGGGTTAACTAACTATTGTTTAGTTCTCTTAAAGTTGCTCTACTCTAATATTCCTGGTATGCTTTTATTTTATTTTCCATTTGCCATACACTGATGTGTAGTTTGTATATCTGTTTTCAAAGACATTACTGTTCTTCAAAGCTTATTCATTTTGTAATTCCTTCCATTTCAATTATAACTTAAGAATTTTAAGTTCCCATTTCTAGAAATTTTATTTATACTTCTAATAATCTTAATTACCCGTTAATATATTCCATATACTTTATAACATTTCAAATTAATATACAAGGTTTACTTTAATTTTTGTGAGATATTACCTTCATTCTAGCATCATTATCTGTGCTTAGGTAATTTGCCTGTTTTAGTTCCTTATAAGCTGTGTGTTTCTTGCTTTGTTAATATTTTTAACTGAATCACAAGCAATCATATGCCAGTTGTGCATGCATGTGTGTTCTTGAAACTTTTCTTCTAATAAGTTTTTAAAATCTTGAAAACGTTTTGATGCTGCACATCCCTCTTTAAGGATTTCTTAGGTGGGAGTAGGGGAGCATTTTACCTAAGCATACTTTGTTCCACACCCTAGTCTCTCCCTTTTTAGTACTCTGAAAATTTCCATGAGGTTTTCTACTTGACTGGTAGAAACAGTGTTTTCAAGACTTGTTTCCACTCTAAATGGTATTTCCTACAATCTTTGATGTTAATTTTCTCTCAGGCTTCGATATTTTTTTCATAGTCTACCGTGCTTGGTACTTGGTTGAATGTATGAAGGATAATCTGTAGAGTTCTGTAGTCTTCCCTTTTTCCTCCGCTCCATTCTGTTCAAAGGTCACTGTATGCCTTGCTTTCCTTAACTTCTCAAGGATGTCTTTCCACAGAGTTCCGTGGGTTTTTCTTTCTGTGTCATGGTCTGGAAACGGTATGAAGGCAAAATCTTACCAACTAATCAAAATGATTATCTTTTTTACTTCTTGTCTCTCCAGGACTATTGTCCTTCATTTCTTGAAGTGTCAGCCTTAGGAAACTATAAACCTGTTTATTTTACCTATTTTAGTGGTTGTATTTCACTTGTTCAAATTGTACAGTGTACAATTGTGTACTTGTACAGTGTGAATTTCTTGTTTAGAAAAAGAAGCATCTTGCATTGATTTTTATTTAGTTAACTACTGCTTTTTTCTCTAATGACTGTTAATTTGGTTTACAAGCACTTCTCTGGGTAGTTAGAGAGTTTGTTTACAATGACAAGTTACCTAATTCTGAACATCCTGTACATTGCAATTAGAAGTTGTCACTGCAAGAGAAACCACAGCAGGCCTGCTGCAAACAGCACCAAAACAATGGAAAACAGTAGGGGAAACATAGAGATGGAGGTGGAACTTCCATATAAGCAAAGCCAGACAAATAAACTAAATTCTCGGGCTCTTAAAACAAGAAAGAATATTCTGCACTGTAAGAAAAGACACTTGAATATACGATTGTTAGTGCTTAACTCCAGACTTGTCTTCAGCTTCCCAAGAGCCAAATGAATGTATGCTAGGTGCTGTGAGGTAGGAAGAAAATATTCTAGTGGGAAGAGGAACTAGGAAGGAGGGAAGGGGAAATCAAGGAAAGGAAAAGAAAAAAAGGAGAAAAGAAGAAAAAATCAAAACAAAGATTCAGTAAACAAGGAGAGGAAAAGCCACTGAATGGTGAATAAGAGAATGGAGAAAAAATAATTGAGATAAACAATATACAGTTAAAAGTACCTATGATGAAAGTCATCACTGTGTATATTTCAGATATACCAATAAACAATCAATAAAGAAGTAGGGATATAGTTGAGGCAAACTGCAAATTCTGTAAAATTTGCTAAGAAACACTACAAATTTGATTAAAAATCAAAATTCTGTTTTTTTCTTTTTTAACATATAAAACTTCCTCTGTTAGGGATATGCTAGTTCCATCAGAAAAATAGCCCTCCACAACTGTGAATAGCATACTGAAACCGACCAGCCAACTCATGTCTCTGACCCTGTGTGTGGACAACACATATGTGTCTTTTAGACCTAACATGGGAGTCGTTAGACTGCGGGTAATGTGCAACCTCTTGCTAACTGTCCATCGTCCACCTCCTGCAAAACAGTGGCAGTGCAGGACGACCTGAAGGGGTAATGAGAAGCTGTGAGCCCCAAATAGCCACTGTTCCCAGTGTCAGACTTTTTGGATTTACTCAGAAGGAAATCTTTGTGTCTAAACCAAACTATTAGCCTCAAATTTGATACCCAGCGACCAGCATTGCTTTCTCCTTTAGAAACATAGACACACACACTTTTAAATTTTATATCTAAATATAAAATGTTTCTCTGAGGTTTATTATTAATAGAAGACCAAAAAGATATAACTGAGAAAAGCACAACAGTCTTGAAAATAACCCTCATGTCTTGGTCAACTGTCCAGAGTATGAATGATCTTGGAGTTAAACTTGAATGACAACCTAATACTTTCCAGTTTCCAGGAATGAGAATAGGATCAAAGACTACTGTATCTTCAAATCTTCACATACAATATGCAAGTTGAAACAATCTCCGATGTGGATTCCTTCACAAGGCGCTATTTGGAATTTCTAGTGGGAAGGCATGACCCCAGCATTCACTGCTATAATCTTCACTCTGGCATACCTGCAGGACAGGTAGGAGCTTCCACTATCTCCTTGCCCTACACTCCTTCTGCTCCATACCATTGTGGTGTGCACCCTGAGAAGAGGAAAGCTATTGGAGGCCCACAGAAAGGTCCATTCCCAAGAGGTTTTATTTCCGCTCCATTACAAACCAGGGTACGGGCTCTTCACTGCATCGGTGCTTTGCTTGTGAGTGCACTTCGCATTGTCTTTGCAGGCTTTAGTTGTACTTGACAACTTTACAAAGTACTATTGTACTGAAGTCTTTTTAAATGAGTTCCCACAGCAAAGCAAAAGGGGCATTTTTTGTGTGTGCCTTCTAGCTGCAAAGTGCTGCAGTCATCAAAATTCTACTTAGGCAACAGTTCTCCATACTTGGGCTTACCCTGCAGGGTGAGAACTTCGCAGAAAGGTCCTACTCTTGTGCCAACAATACAGACACACCAGGCTTGGGCTTTCTTGTCCAGTGGTGTGGACAAATACATCTGCCTGATACCTTTGATGAAGAGGGAACTCGTTTAGAAGACCATGGGAGAATTTTATCTGGGTAGACAGGCATTTGTAAGAATGAGGAGAAGAGAATGGAGAGGAGGTCCATTCCTAGTTTGGAAACTTCACTTTTCTCTTGTTCTCAGTTTTCTATACTTTTTATTTCCATATGTGCTCAAGCAGTATTATTTTCTGCTTCTTCAGTTTACACACCATTGGTAATCCATAGCCAAATCTTACAAACTCAAGATTAAATAACAAAACAAAATCTGACACGTTAAATAAAAGATTTGTAAACTTTTTCTCAGAGTCAACATTATGTCTCATGGGTTGAAAAATAATCTTTAGCAGTATCTTTTATACCTGTATCTGTATTCTTCCATTTAATTATACTCACAGAATATAGAATGGCACTCATTGATCATTACTTTTTACCTTTCTTATTTTTGCTAAAAATTGTCTCATCAACTGCCATTTATACTGAGTGAAACATGAACTATTTTTCCTACCCTTTGAGTTTTATCTGATGCTGTCTTATCATTCTTTGCTGTTTGTTTTCACCCAGTTCTTTGGTATTGATTAATATATTTATTCTAAAGTACACAACATGGACACAAAATTTCTCAGTGTCTTAAATCCCATACTGGTAAATGCATACTTCTAGCAATTTTCCCACATTAGTTTATTTTTCATGTTATTCTAATGATTAGCATTATACTTCACAAATGCTAAAGGAAGGACTTTTTAAAACTTTGTCCCCACCATAGTTCTACACACACCTCAGGTCTAGGATATAGTATCTGGTACATTGTAGTCAAAAAGCAAAAACGTCTTACAGGTATTGAATAAATGTGCTCATCAATGTTTACAACTGTGCTGTATTATCTATCAATCAAATGAAAACATCTTAAAAATATTTTGGTTTCCAGGTTATGAGATACAAGATCTGAGTAGTTAACTAAGCATAATTTTTTATTATTATTTTTATTATAGTTATTATTTTTATTATGTATCACAGATATATGAGGTTAAATATTCCAGTACATATATATTCAATTGTGACAGATTTAAGGTCTAAAGATATTAGTACATATTTATTTTTATTCTTTTGATTAAAAATTGCATTTCTTTAGTTTGCTGTGCTTTGTGAAGGTGAGATATAGTGTGTACTGGTTTAAATATATATTTTACAGCAACAGTTTGGTACTTAAAAGACATTTATTGTTTTGACTAACTTCCAGAACTGTATTGGGCAGGGGAGATGTATTGAGCACAAGTGATGATAATGGAGATGCTTTGTTGTTTCTAATTTTATAATGAAAGCTCTCAGTTTTTGTCCATTTAATATGATGTTGGCTATTGGTTTCTCATAGATAGCTTTTGTCAGATTGAGATAAAGATCATCTATTCTAATTTTCTGTAGCATTTTCATCATGAAGCAGTGTTGGACTTAATCAAAAGCTTTCTCTGCATCTATTGCTATGATCACATTTTTTGTTTGTTTGTTTGTTTGTTTGTTTTTTGTCTTTGAATCTGTTGACATGTTGTATTATGTTTCCCGATTTTGGTATGTTGAACCAACTCTACATTCCTGGGATGAATTTCACTTGGTCAAGTTGTATAATCTTCTTGATGATTTGGTGTATTGTTTGCCAGCATTTTATTGAGATTTTTGCATCTGTGTTCACTATGGAGATTGGCCTGTGGCTCTCCTTTTTGTTTGGGTCTTTATCTAGTTTTAGTATCAGGGTAATTCTAGCCTCCAGGAATGAGCTAGAGAGAATTGATTGCTTTTCAATTTCATTAAAGAGTTTGACATCATTTATCATTTGAGAAATTCAAATTAAAAAAAACACTGAGATTCCATCTAACTCCAATAAGTATGGTTATCATCAAAGAATCCACAATACGTTGGCGGGATTTTGAAGAAAATGAAACACTCCTCCATTGTTTGTGGGATTGTAGACTGGCACAAATTGAGTGAAAATCAGTGTGGATATGTCTCACAAAACTAAGATTGGAGGATCCATTCAACACTGTTAACCCCCTTCTGGATATTTTTCCAGAAGAATTGAAAACATCATATCGCAGTGATATCTGTGCACCCATGTTTGTAGCTGCTCAATTGGTAATAGCCAGATCTTGGAAACAACCCAAATGTCCATCAACTGAGGAATGGGTTTAAAAAGGTCATATTTTTATACAATGGAGTACTACTCAGCTATAAAGAAGGATAAACTCAGGCGTTTATAGGTAAATGGAAGGAGCTTGAGATCATATTCATAAATGAAATAAATCAGACCGGGAAGTGCAAAGATCATGTTGTCTCCCTAGTTTAAAAGCATGAAGCAGTAAGTGAAAACAAAATGTGCAATAGATGCTATGAAAGTGAAAAAGGACAAAACTGCTCAACATGAAACAATAACAGCAAAAAAAGAGAAAAAATGCAGGAAAAAGATCATATGCATATGTATATTTGCATATATACACATACATACATACATAATAGTGATACTATTAATTTCTTTTAGCTCATCAAAAAGAATGGTTTCTACCTTCATTGTTTGATCATTTTTTCATGCCTATGTCTTATAATCTCAACAGCTACATGGATGATAACAATACATAATATATTAATCATTTTTAATTCCCCTATCTTGTTTTGAAATTCTGCATCATATTTTTTATTCTTTTTTACTTTTAAAAGAAAAATGTCATATATTTATCATTAGGCACTTCTACCTAACAAAGAGGGGAGATTGTCAGTGTTGAAGGAAAATAAAAAAAATAGTGTATGTAGTTCAGGACATTTATTTGTTTTGTTCATATAACCTAATAAAAATGTCTTTTTGTTTCCACTAGTGTCAACTGCATATCTAACACTGTTGTAAAATTACTCTTCAAGGTGAAATTTATAATGACTATCTGTGAAGACAATTATTTTGAATGAAGTTTGAAAACACATGTAGATTAAGTTTAGGAGCACAGACATCTGTATGCTGCTGTTCTTCTTAAAGACAACAAAGTCCCAGAAGAGTTCACAAGGCCAGAAGAGGAGACAAGGCCAAATGCAAGCCTGAGATCTGCAGAGGCTTTTCTTTACGAGAAAACTGCCCAGGCCAGTGTATTTGGCTGCTCAGTGTGTCATAATTGCACACTACAGACTAGATGATTTGCACACGAGGTACGTATTTTCTTACAGCTGTACTGATTCCAAGTCCATGATTAGGAGTCTGCAGGTTTGGGCTCTCTTAAGGTCTCCTGACTTGCAGACAATCACGTTCTCCGCGTGTCCTTAGATAGCCTTTTCTCTGTGGCTTCCAGCACAGACTGTATTCTTGTTAGGAAAATACCATTCATCTGGGATTAGTGTCCCATGCTTTTGATCAGATTTAATGTTAAAACTTTAAAGGATTTATCTACCAAACACTTACTTTAGAGGTCGTTGTGACTCTTAGAGCACTCATTTCACCCAAACAGTGCACAGGCAACAATCTCTGTGGAAAACACAGGGTCAGCAACAGGTCCTGTTTCTACTTGCCAGAAGCAAGAATCCCTTTCATTGACTATCAGGTAGGAGGTATCCCTAGTTGTGAGAAAAATATTGACTGAGACAAAAAAGATTTAAAATAAGCATGGTATTATCAAAGTTGCTTTAAATAGCAGAATTGAATCCATAAGCAAAGTTTAACACTGTTTATAGGACAGTATGTGCCTAGCATCCAAAAAGTTAAAATTGAAAATATCCCTCATTCAGTGCATTCCTGTCCATCCCTAGTAAGAATTACCACTCATGTAAAGATATAGTGAATTCTGAGAAAAACTTCAATGCCTAAAACAAAATGCAAATAGCACAAATTGTAAAACTATTAGAAAAGCTACTAATCAAAACCAAAATTAAGAAACTACTGTCCTTTAGAACCTTACTTTTAGGAAACCAGTCCATATTATAATATAATGAATTTCCTTGAAATCAATAGTAACAAGAAATTATTAAAATCAGAGAAAACAAAAAATTTACTTAAAATGGAACAGTGAGCAGAAAGACTAAAGACTTTCAGTTGAAACACTAAAAGCCAAAAAATGAAAATAATTTCAGTAATGATATATATCAAATGAAAATATAGGTAAATGATCAGGCAGATTTTGATTTAATTGCATCTTTAAAAATTTTTACTATATATAGTGTTTTGTTCACGTATTTAGGGCTTAATTCATCAGCTACTGATACCTAATTTTCTTCTTCTTTTTTTCATTTATGGTAAACTGTAATTCTGGTTAAAAATTAAAATTATTTTTCTTCTCGGGACCTTATATTGATTTGAGATAGAACTATGACATAAAGATTTTCTGGGTGTTTTAATTATAATTTCATCATATATGCCCACGTGCACTTGTTACATTTAGAATCTGAAATAAAAGATCTCTAAAATCAAATATAAGTATATGAAGCTAAATGATATCATCACCTATTTGTATACATATAAAATTATTTCTATTAGTGAAAACATTATCCTGAAAAAAGACATTATCCTGATACCAAATCTTATAAATATTGACCAAAGAATGGAGAAAATGCAAATGAATACCTGTGATACTTATACAGGATGAAATCTCAACTTGGTTTAAGAAAATTGTACACAGAAATATATTTTAAGTATATTAATGTAATACATGAAGAAATATAGACAGTTTAACATGTAGTACAGTATTTAACTAGACATATACTCATGTAAAATTTATTAAAAGGTGTTTCTGCATTACATCATGGATAGATAAATGACAGTTTGGCATCCTATATCCATGACAAATGTGTTATAATATGATTACTAATAACAGTTTACATTGCTTCCTAAATGTTTGAAAAGGCACCAGTGCTTTGAGCCATTACCACTTTACTACCATCTGTAGAAATGTGATCAGAGTCTAATAATGGCTCAGTATTACTAGGAAAATAATTTGACTTCACAAGTTTTTGAAGTTATTAGTTATTTTTATATGGAAATAATTATCAAAAACAACATAATTTGATCAGAAAGTTTTTGATTTTTTTCCTTTACCTGAATCTGTAGTAAAAAAGAACCACTCTACTATTCCCCCTTCAAATGATGACTTTACATTTTTTAATACACATATTTTTCTGGGCCACATTGTATATACACATGTGAACATTTAAAACAATCTTTACAATATCTGATGAAAAGTAGCAGCTTGCTTGAATACTACTAATAAAAAATATGATCCTGTTTCCTGACTTGTGTATTAAGAAAGGAAAAGGGACTTCATTTTTATAAAAATAATACCACTGCACAATAAAGTGGAAAAACTCTTGCAAGAAGCAATAGGAGTGGATCACAATATGCAGCAGTTACTTTATTTGAGTGGGTGGTGTTGGGCTAACTCCTGCCTCCTGTGATTCTTTCAGTTCCCCAAAGTACTGAAGAGCATCACAGCTCAATTCAGCGCCAGCTGTACCAAGCCCTTAAGACTTGCTTCTCATTTAACAACTGAGGTTATCTAAATTGGCCTATTCCCACTTGCCACAATTGATGGTCAGAAAGTGTTTTCTGGCTCTTCTTTTTCCTTTTTAATAGATACATTCATCAAACATTTATTGCATCTACTATTTTCTAGACACTTTGCTAGGCACTAGGGATGAAAAAATCAAATCAGACTTTGTCTCTCACTGCAAAGAGCTCATAACCTAATTTACGAGTTGAATTGTGTCTTCTAAGCTTCTGCAGTCTACACTTTGTTTCAATATGAAAAGAGCTGACAACTCTATCATCTAATACAAACTGATTCTTATGAAAAATTGCTTTCAAAGTATGGTAGGCTTAAGATTTAGTGATCTACAATTATTTTTCTATGAACTAGTATTATGCTAAGTATTCTCAACAAAAAATTTATTTTGCATATATGAACAGTTGAGAGATATTTCAACCTCTCAGTTTTATGAAAGTAATTTTGTCAAGGTGTCCCATGCATTCAATAAAGACTTAATCCAGTCACTCTGCAGTCCGTCCTCTTCTCCACTCTATTATCCTGCTTCTCTGCTTAGCTAGCTACTCAGGGAGAGACCCCCGTGGGAGGATGAGAGTTAAGCCATCTCTACAATATTTCCAGAAATGCTGCAGATATGTCTTAATCTTCAATTCAATCTATACCAGAGATGAGAACAACAATAATCCAAAGAGCAGGTTTATTATTTTGACTGATGCCAGTTAAGTATTATGAGCAGTAAGAGCCTTATTTGAAACATATGGAGTATGGTTCACATTGTAATGTATTGTTTTACAGCTGTCTTTTATTATTAGATTTCCAATAATCCATTTGGTCCTACTTTTTTTCTAAAACTGAGAACTAGCTCTGTTAACAAACATGTATTTTGAAATGATTTGAAACTAGAGATAACAATGAACCTAGCAAAATGAGAATCTAGTTCTTAGATATTATTTTCTTCTATTGGGTCCAGCAAATAAATAAAATTAACATGATTTGGTCATTTATTTGTGCTTTACACTTTTTTCCTGTTTTTTTTTTATTTTTTTGCCCAGAGACGCTGTAGAAACATCATTTGGCATTAATGAAATTCACCTACATCAACTAATTCAAGCATGGTGTTTACTGGTCTTTGGTTTCACCTAGTTTCTTTTACTCACTGTTCACAAAACAGATTTTGGTTTATTTCCCTTGGATTATTTATAAGATTTGCAATTTTGTAAAAGACGTGTTTTGCAAACTATTTAATTGCCATCCTGCCCTCTAATGACTTCTCTGATCTGCTAGCTTGGAGGCTGAATCTGTATCAACTTTATACCTAATGTTACACTCTCAAAACCCTTACATCGGCTTTGAAGTATGAAGTCATTTTATATGTATTTGTTTGATCTCACCTAATACATGAATTCCTTTTGATAGCCAGTATCATATTCTGCTTTATCCACTGAAATAAAAATCAGTAGATACTTGTGAAGTACTGTTTGAGAGCATAGCAACAAACCAAAATTTAGTTCACTTATAGACATTCAAATTTATAATTAAGGTCCCATTATTTTTATTACAATTCAATTCTCCTTAGCAGCATTACAGTGTTTTTGCTTCAACTTATTGTTCATAGTCAAAGACTTGTTACTTGAATTTATATTATTTAAATTTCTAGAAATAACACATGGGGATGCTATTTTCTCCTAATTCCATAGTTTAGGAAAATTAAAATTAATAATAATTGATTGCTCTAAGATACAAAATTTAGGTTGCTACCCTGGCTTTATAAATCGCATCTGCAAATGCCCATACTTGTGTTTAACTTGATGCTGTGCACTTCTTAGGGGATATTAACATATTGCTTTAGTTTACCTCTGAGTCAGCTTGTAAAGTACAGGAAAATGTAAATATTTAAAGATGGTCATCTTTTTTTTTTGAGTCAGAGTCTTACTTTGTAGTCCAGGGTGGCCCTGAACTCACTATATAGCCCGGGCTGTCCTTGAACTGGCAGAAATCCTCTTCTCTCAGCCTTCAAAGTGCTGGAATTTAGCCATGCCCACTAAACTTGGTCATTTATCAAATAATTAGAAAATACATAATATTGATATTGTGGATCTTAAAGTGTATATTACAGATATTATCTACTTAAATCAGTAAACGTGAATCAATGCTTTTATTAGAGTTTCACCATGTACTAAACTTTTTCAGCGGTCATTCTCAAAGCCCACCAAGCAATTTCCTTGAAATGGGAAATTGCTAGTCTTTTCAGCACTGAATTGGTACAGTACATAGTACTAATTGTCTGGAGACTCAGTCTTCATAATGATTTATCATAACCATACCGTGATCAGAGTGAGATGTGAGAGAATCGTTATAGTGAAAAATCACCCTTGGATAAGGATGATCAAAAAGAATTGAGGGCTTTTGATTTGAGAGCAAAACAAATCATTTACAAAACAAATGTGCTGCACTGACAAGCAGGTATATATATTTCCCCTTCAGCTTTTCCATGTGTGTCTATAAACTAACGCAGGAGATATTTTAGATGCAAAAAAAAAATGTGAAATAAACATTAGATGAATGCCTTCCAAAATGTGAGGCCCTCAGAACCTGTCATTTGAGCTTTGTACAAGTCACTTATTCTGGAGGAAAATGAACTCTTGTTTTATTAAAATCCACAATGTATTCAAAAGGTATCAGCACTTGAAGTCAGGAGAATTTTGTATTAAGTAACCTGAGATGAACCAGCGCTCTAGTTCTGGCTTGAGAAAATTTAGCAATAAATTGCTGCTGCACCCCCTCCCCAAGAAGCTCCAACTAAGGAATGAAATCAGGAGCTATGTAAATGTAGAATTCCGTTAAAAACGCAGATTCAACATTATGGATGTTCATATGAAGATGAGATTTACTTCAGTATTAAGATGGGTGGGAAATCTTTGTGGGCAACAACGTAATCATTGGATAGTCTAAATATAGATTTAAAGTTGTGTAGAAAATCAGAGAAATATAGATAAAAAGCTCACAGTAACTGGAGACACAGACTTTAAAAAAATGTTCATATTTGGCAGAAAATGTTTAATTTACAAATAGTTTACATCAAAAAGAAATCTTAAAATGACGTAGATAACTTTATTTGGAGCAGTACAATAGAACAGATTGCCATGAATACAAAACTAAAGTAGATCTTGCTGTAGAAAATAGCAACACATTGAAACTTGTGCCCAGAAGTATAATTGAATTTAACATAAATATTTTTGTTAAATAAATTACAGACTGGAATTAAGAAGATGAGCGGTGAGCTATCAATTTAACTAACCCAGACTGCAGATGGATTGTCAGAGAAGCAGGACAGAGCGCTGATCGAAGGAGCTCCAGAAGAAACGGTCACAATTTATGGAAATTAAAGAATTTATGAAGATTCAAGAATCCCAACCATGTTTACATTTTAAACTTGAATATCCAAAAATCTGATTGAATATAATGCAACTTGAAGCAAAGAAAATTAATTGTAACTAAACAATTGTTCGATTTTGTATATATACTACTTGTGACTGAAAAGGATATTTATGTTTGCAATAAAAGCACACAGTAAAACACATTTTCCAAAAAATATCAAATAAACAAACCTCATTGCTCCCCTCTTGCTTGTAACACACCCCATCTTTCTAGTCACTTTCAAAAGCAGTCCTAGATACCCACTTTCATGAGTGCCTTTAGTTATGTCGTCATAGCTGCTACAGTACCTTAAATTTTTTCAAAATTATTTACCTTTCATTGTAATTTTTCTTAATAGAAGAGCCAGAAGTTACAAACTCTCACATCCAGTGAATAAACTGCATGAAGTTACACCATTAATGCTTTACCAGCCTACTTTTTACTGTATGGCCTTCAACAGCGACATTCATAGTATTTGTGATCATGTCCTAAAGACATTTAGGAGTGAAGATTTCCAGAAATGCTACGGAAAGTGACAGGAATGATTTAATGAGTGGTCCAAAACAAGGGAAAAGAGAGACTATCTTTAGGGGGATTAATGACAGTACGTTGTTCCTTGTAATTATTCTAATATTTATTCACCATGTATTTTGATCACCCTTTGTACACTATTTGTAATTTTGAAAAATATTTGAAATTCATATTATGCCTGTTTTAGGGAGAAAACAAGGACTCAAAAGAAGTAAATCTGTTGCCCACATATCAGAGATATAAATAGATGATCCAAGATTCAATTTTCTATTATTTATTATAAGAATGAAATATTTTTTCACTTTGACTGCTGCAAGTTAATCATTTCTTATCATTTCTTTCCTCTATCTTGCAAAAAAAAAGGCTGTTAATGGTTATTAATCAGATAATGCTAGGTCTTCTTATATTTTTCAAATATTTGTAACACGAATATGAAAATACAGCTGTCCTCGACCATTCTCAGATGTCCCTGTGAAAAGATAAATTGTCTTATATCTCTCAAAATCTCATTTCAGAGCTCCTTTCATCTTGAAATAACATAATGATGTCTGGTTTAGAGGCTTCCATTGATATTTTTTGCATGTTGCTGATCACATAGTACCTTCTTTTACAGAAAAAAAAATTGATAAGGGACAATAAACCTGAATGCAGGGGACTGGAGGCGAATCATACTTGGGAAATTTAATTTTAGAGATTTTTTTCCTGAGGAATGTGAAGTTTGCTTTTAAGTATTCAAATATATTTTCAGCCATTGAGATTGCATGGGCAAAGAATCATAAATGATACCGTGAATTCTATGAGACTCAGAAAAGATAACATTGAATCACAAAAGGCAAGAGAGTAGTATGTCCTGGCATCTAGGAGCACAATGGTCAGAGTTGATCTTTCTGTTTAGAGCCAGAATCTTGATTATCAAAGGCGGTAGGCCTAATTCTTCACAAATGCTTAATTTTGGAATTAATGATCTTATTGTTTTGTTTATTTGAGTGGCTTTAAAATCTTCTTTAATGATACATAACATTTGTATAGGGTCAAACCGGCCACTTGCACTTGAGGCATTATAATTAAATTTGCATTTTATGTCATGTTTGTAAATATCATAGACTCTGTTATCTCTCTTTTGTTAGCTCTATTAACTTTGAACAAAATAATAATTGGCTTTTCATAATTTGCAACATACTTTACATAATAAATATGGGGCAAATTAGTAGAATATTTTACAGACCTTTCCAGGCAGTCACCTGTTAAATGATTTTGGTGAGTACATAAAGATAGTTGATTTTAGAATCCGTGATCTGATTCCATGATTGACCACTATCATGATCTGTGCTTTGATTCCTTTGGCCAACAGACACTGTACCATGAAGATAAGTTTCATTCACCCTGAGCATTCTGACCTTACCTACTTTGGTAAGATACAACTTGTGAAATTGTATCACAATATAAATTATTAATTTAAAAAGATATTTGGTGTTATTGTCTATATTGGTTTAAATATAAATGCTGTTTTGAATGAGAAAAGTAAGAAATTATTACACTAGATAAATTATGCATATACTTAAAGTTTATTGTTATTAATTCTTATCGTTTAGGCCTTGTTTATACAGTAGTTGCATTGAAGGTGTTCAAGTAGTATTTTATCAGAAGGCAAATTTAAAAGGAAACTACATAAAGAATTTTTTTAATCTACAAACTATACATTATATTTACTAGTAGAAAAACTTTAAATTGGTAAATAAATCTCACTTTTTTGAATACAGAAAATAAAAAAGTATTGATTTTATGATTGTTAAGATCCTATGCACAAAAAGTATGTGCTTCTAAAATAATTCTAATTTCTTTGTAATATTTTATTTTTCCAGGTTTTTAAAAGTATTTAATAAATATATTTATTGAGATTCATTTATTTATGTTGGATGAGGTCTTGGCCTAGCATTTCCAAAACATTGGCTCTTTTAAATAATACCAAATTAATGTCACATCATTGAATATTTTTTCAGTAGACCAAAAATTGTGTATTGATGAGAAGACAAAAATATAATACAAATTTAAATTTAAATTTCACTTATTCTATATTTTTATACTAGTCCAAAGAAAGAATATATACTTAGTCAGAAAATTCATAATTACAGTTTTTGGGGAGATTAATAAAAATGCTATGCAGTAAAAATATTTTTCATCTCATAACAAAATGTTTAAATTATTTCTTTCACTTGTATAGCTTTGACATGTAACACACAGTAATAATTTAGAGTGTCTATCAACGGTGAAACATAGTGCTCTATAAGGGCAGAGAGCAGATTTAGAAACCCTGTTACTTGTGTTGATTAGGGATATACTCACCTTTGTGAGGATGATAAAGAGTTGTATATCTAAGCTCTGTGTGGCTCTGTCTCAATTTTTCTTACCATCTAATTTCTCCGTTGTAAAACTCACCTGTGTTTTCATTATGCAGTACTAGGTATTTTGTTAGCCATAAATTCTGTACCATTTTGCTTGAAGGAAAACTATTCATTTTACCATATGAATCACAATTAAAACTGAATTTTCTTGTTTTTCATTGCTCATGAATCTATTGGTTTAATATACTCATTTATAGATCTGTCATTGATAATATTTTATGCATATGGTCCTATAGCCTATTAATACTTCTTAATTAAACTGAGTATTTCTATTGACTAAGTCTGTACCCTTTATTCAAAGTTATATATATTTGTTTTGTTCACTATAAGAAAAATATACTTCTAAACCATTGAAATTAACTATTACACTATTGATTATTTTCACTCAATAATCATTTCAATCATTACTTCCATTAACAATTACAGAAGGTTGTACAGTAATTATTCTGTGTCACAAGTGGATTTTTGGTCTTAGATGCTTTGTGTGTTCACCTATCTTTACTGCAGAGAATCATCAGATTGGTCACCTTAACAATTCTTCCACAAAACCCATACTGATTGTTGCTTGAGTTTGTCCAAGGAGAAATGCTGGTAGGTCATTAGAGTAGGAGAAGACCAGAGAAAATGCCTATTTTGTCTTGTGCTCTTATTGATTAGATTCTTGGCATTGCTGCCCCTTCCCTGAATGCCTGGCATGTTTTTCAACAGCCTACTTTAGTTCCAGCTATTGCCTATTGACCCTGTCCTCTGAGCTGCAGCAATATCTCTTTGGTCTTCCCTATTCTACCATCTATGAAATTAATTATCTTTATCAATTACCCACTGTTCTAAATTCTTAAGAGTTTCTTGTTTTATCTTGGATGAACTCTCAATAAAACAATTTATATAGAAGAGCCTTCATTAGACTATTACTTTCCAATGTTTTCTTCCTTAGGAAGTGAGTAAACTTCATTTGATGGGTTAGTCAAATAGAATGTATTTTAGCATCTCAGTAGGTTTAGTCTCAAGAAGAATAGGCAAAAGAATGATATTAACTAGCTCAATCATGTGAACATTAAGAAGAACAGTCAGTATTAATCTCTATATAGAAAAAGACTTAGAAAACTACTCAAACTGTGTCAGAATGAGCAAACAGCTGCTAGCAAAAGAAACCAATTTATATGGAATTATAATACAAAACCAAACTGCCCAGTAGGACAGGGCAATTACACTGTGTACAGATGAGTACCAGAAAGTGCCCAATTTTTAAGAAGTTAGAGAACATTCTGTTAAAACAGAATGCAGCATGTAGATATTTAACAAATGAATAGGTACAAGTTACTAACTAGCATACAGTTAAAGGAGGTGTTGTACATTTAAGAGCAAATACAAGACAATGTTTTAGTTAACTTGAGAGTATAAATATTACTTTATTCTTTATCAACAAATAAAATAAAATACACAAATTACATTAGAATACCAAATTACATATACCTAGCAATTATTTGAAGTCCATTTAGAGGCCTGTTGTTTCTTAATATTTTCATTATTTTGTTATTAATCTATTTTTAAGAAAGTTATGAGCAAGATAATTTTATCAGCACATCAAGATAGTTTATTTTTATTGAATATATACTTCAAAACTATCTTGGGTATATAACTAATTCATACTTATATAATAGATGCTAAAAAGCAATTACATTACAAATATTATAGTCTAATGATATTGAAGCACTATAGGTTGCTTGAGGTAAGGAGTGTTGGTCTATGTTAATGTGTGAAGTTCACGTTCATTTATTTTCTATATTTTACAATTGAGCATTGTCAGGAGAGGATCTAGGAATAATTGAGTAGCAGGCCCAAGTTCACCTCCCTAGGAAAATGAAAACAGGAAAAAATGAACAAACCTCTGCATTCCAAGAAAGAGGAGAAATTCCTAATAGATTTGGAGAAATCTAGCTTTTAGAAATAGTACTTGTGTATAGTCAATCATAAAAGTGAAGCAAATGAAAATTCAGAAACAAGAGTGGTTAAAGAATGAGTCTGTACTGATAGGAAGAGAGCAGACTTGTACATCTGATCTTTTCCATGCACTCTCAATTATTGCAACTGTTTTCATAGTTTTGTCACATGCATGCATGTATACTACTAATAAAATGTGGCTGCATATATGGAGTGATAGGCTGTCAGAGTCTGAGTTTGACAAGTTGTTGCACAGAATTTTAGAAGTATTTCATTTAATCTGATGCAGTATTTCCAAATAATGGTCCATGTAGAAGAATCATATAAGAATTCATTATGTTATCTATTATTGAACCCATGGAATATGACCTAATTCTGAAACTAGGTCTCAGTAATCTGCATTATTAACAGGCTTCTCAAGAGTCTCATATGCAATAAAAATGTAAGATCTTAGACTTAAATAGGTATTATTGATTGGATAGTTGGCTAGAGAGAGTTGTGGTTCTGAAGAACTGCATGAGATATCAATCACAGATATCTTTAAATAAAGAATTTAGAAGTCTGTTCCAAGTAGATAAGCTTAGCTCTCCCTGAAGGTGAACTTCAAATTTAAGATTATATATATTTTTTTTCTTCTAAAATAGGATTAATCACCTATCACTGAGTGGGTGTTAGTTCTCTTTCAGTTACTTTCCCTTTCCACATAATTTTATTTCTAAATCATGAAAACTAATCAGTCAAACAAACAGATTAAAATTTTTAATGATCCTCAAATATATACAATTTCATGCTTTAGATTCAAGTTGCATTTAATTTGTGAAATCATCATAAATACAAGTGCTTAATTCTTTGATGAAAGTATAAACAGGTCTCAGTGCAGCCACAAAATTGTCTCCCTGTTGCTAGAATTTGTCCTAATCTCACTAACAAACTACTTCTTGATAACTTCAAATATTTTAAAATATTTCTTATGCAGGAATTGAGATTCATCATCATCTTCATAGTTTTCTTGTGTACCTCCCTGGCTTGTTATTGGTGAAATACCACTAAAAACGACTTTAAGGAACATGTAGAATAAGAGAAATAGGATAAGAGAATAGACTAAGAGAAATTAAGATTGTGTAGAAAATGGGCCAAATGTACTACTTACTTTAGGACATATATTATTCTATGATTCTTTTTACAGGGTTATTTTTCCAAAATCAAATCTGTCATCAGTACTTCCAAACACAACCAAATACAATTGCTTCTCTTCCAAGAGAAATTTATTTTTCAATTATTACCACTGGTTCTTAAGTATAAAGATATCAAACTGAAATATCTATTTTTTTTCTTATTTTCAGGACATATAACATTCATAATCTGAGTTCATGAATTGAAAGTCATTGAAGAAAAAAATGTAATGTAATGTAATCCCTTATGGGAAAATATAGGAAATTTTAGACAGTAGCTAAAGAAAGGTTTAATATTTAAACTTATTATTAAGAAGTTCTTATGAATTAAGAAGTTCGATTTATATTTTTTGCTTTGGCTATATAGAAGAAACAAAAAAAACCAATTAAAATAAAATTTAAAATGGAAGGATTTGCAAATACATATTTTGTTAGAAATTTCTAGTAATTTGGGTACTTCAAAGATTCAAAGGCATTTTTCATAACTAAAATAGAATCCTACTTTCAAGAAAGGAATATTTGGAGGAGACAGAAAAAGATGGTGGACCTGTAGGCAGCAAGATACAGAGTCTCTCTGAAAGAGACAGCTCAGATGCCAGAATAGAACATCCTGGAGAGATTCAAACAGAGGGAGATGGATTCTCTCAACCCAAGAAACAGAGGGAGATGGATTCTCTCAACCCAAGAAAAACTGAAATGAAAGAAACTACTCAAATATGAAGTCCCGGGGCTACCATTACAGAAGCCAAGCACTCTGGCTGAGCCACCTGAATCTGTGTCTGAGATCAACATGAGCTTCTGAACCTGCGCTGATGTGACTGGATTGAGTGGCCCTGAGCATGGTGGAGCTCAGCTGCCCTGTGCGCAACTCACCCAGAGCCCACCCTGCAGGAGACTCACCCAGAGGTGCCATGAATTTGCGCTGCAGCTGCACTGAAGTCAGAGATCCCAGAGCCCAGCAGAGAACTGAGCCAGAGAGGTACCAGCATTAACCTGTCGTGAGTGCTGGGAATAAAACCCTCCCATGGGAGAGGGGCAACCAACTGGACAACATGTTGGAGTCTGGCAGGTCGTCCAAACTTGGTAAGGGGGTGACTTCAGTTGGTTGCTCCCCTCACAGAGCAGATTGGTGGGATCTGCTTGGCCTGGGTTACACCCCTGGCTGGGACCCAATAATCAATCCCAAATCAATTCCCTAAGTGCAGCATGCACAGAGGCAGTGAAGGCCTGAGAAGGTTGACTGGCCTGGAGGGGAGAGGCCGGCATACACTGCCCCGGCCTGCACCTCCTTGTCTGACAGCAGACTGGAGAGGGCAAAAACCCCTAGCCTGCATGCGCCAGAAGAACCCTAAACAACAAGAAAAGGGGCTGGGAACTACACTATACACTTGTATGGAAGGAACCAAAAACATGATGAGAGAGAGAAATAAGAAAAAACCCCAGCCCCCAACCCTGAGAATATTGATCCAGGGAGGTAAATACAAAAGAGATTGAGGGCAGCAAACATGTAACATCAAACATGGCGTCAGCAGAAATAAAGAGATATCTTCGGGACCTTGTAAATGAGCTCACTACTAAAATACTAATTCGAGTTAAGCAAGATATAAGTAAATTAACAAAAGAAAGGTTAAGCAGCTCTCAAGAAGACACACACAGAAGAATGGAGGAACACAAAAAGAGATAAATGTTCAAGGAACAATATAAGGAAAACCTGGAATTCATGAAGCAGATTCAAAGAAATTAAAAATTCCATTGAAAGCTGGCAAAACTGCTTGAAAGAAACTAAGGATAGACTATCAAAATTTGAAGACAAGCTTGCAATGTGTGATCAGGAAAGAAAAGATCTCTTAAAAATAACAAGGGAACAGGCAGCAACAATAGAAAGTCTAGAAGATGACAAGAGTATCTATAACTTAAGAATAAAGCATGTGAATGAGGAAGCAAGAGTCAAAACAAAGGAACTGCAAAGGCTATTCACAGAAATTATTAAGGAAAACTTCCCAAGCATAGAAAAAGGAAATGATATGCAGATGTATGAAGCATACAGAACCCCAGACAACTACAACCCAAACAGAGCTACACCCAGACACATAATAATCAAGATCCCAGAAATTCAATATAAGAACAGAATATTAAAAGCCATCAGAGAAAAGAAATAGATCACCTATAAAGGAAAACCCATCAAAATCACAGCAGACTTCTTGACACAGACCATCAAATCAAGAAGAGCTTGGAGTGAAGTAATTCAAGCCCTTAAAGAAAATAACCTACAGCCCAGATTGATGCATCCTGCAAAACTCTCTCTAGTAATTAATGGAGAAGCAAGATACTTCCATGACAAAGAGGAACTAGGAGAATTTGTGACCACCAGTCCAACCCTACCAAAAATACTGAAGGACATACTAGAGAGAGAGAAATAGAATACAAGGATTTCAGGAACAGTGGCAGAGAGGCCTCAATGAATGGAGAAGACAGTGGAATGAAAGAGAAAAATAGACAACCAATGACAGAAAAATAGAATAGCAGAAATGAGGCAGAGAAGGTCGGCTGTAATCTGTAACATAGATGGCCTTGATATACTAAGAAAAATAAACACAGGCAGAGTACATCAGGAGATAGGGCCCATCGACATGCTCTGTATTGGAAACATAATTAACCTGAAAGAGGGTTTATGGACAGAAAGTCAAACATGAGAGGACAATGCTCTTTGTGCCAGGGAACCAGAGAGAAATGAGGACAACTCGACCAGTGCCTGCAGATGAGTTGAAAAGATGGGATGCTTTTGTGCAGTAGGTAACTACTCCGCTATAATGAAGCAAAATCTTGAGACTTTTATAGGTAGAGGAATAGATTCAAGATCAAGCACAGGAGTCAGAAGATTCGGAACTAATTTGGGTAAATAGCAGGTTCCTCCCCCCAGTCTAAAAACTGGGGGATTTAGTGGGACCCAAAATATGCAGTGGACCCTGTGGGAGTGAATGGAGAGGAATTGTCTAAAAAAGGAAGGCAGAGGATATTGTTAATAGGGTAACAAGCTTTAAAGTCTACATTATTCTCACCACTCTGCTTAGATGGATTATATTCTGTTCAGTTTGTCTACTTACAATAGATTTGAGGGCACAGTCAGCTATCCCCAAAATAGCAGGATATATTTTGGTAATTTCCTTAATTTCCTATCAATTTAATCTGAAGCCCTGTATAACTTATACTGTCTTATTATGACTGATCTTATTTGAATCTGGTTTGTTAGATTGCTGTTTGGTGTTGACTGATTTTGCTGAAGTCTGTTATGGTTGATAATATCAAGTCTGAGAGTGTGAGCAGCTGCACTGAGGATGACAAGATTCACTGGGATGCCCACTCTGGTGTGATTATTACCTGCTCTTGAAGTCTTATAATGTCTCCAATGCTTTGTTTGTATTAATGTTGTTATATACTGCTGAGACATCATGGTAACCATCATAGATCACCTTGTATTGCAGTTTTATATGAATTTTTGCTTCATGCTTTTCTAGGAATTGTTTTGTTTTATCTTGTTTTGTTTTATTTTTCTCGCTAGTACAGAGAGGATGGATATATAGGTAGAGACTCATGTATGTGTAGAGCTTATAAACAGTTTATGAAAACCAATTATATAATGCATGATGAAATGAGCAACTGCTTTGAAGAAAAACAGACACTACAGTACCCAGTGCTGATTCCATAGCATCATGATGTGAAATCCAGCAATACTATCATTCTTTGTTCAGAGTGATTTTAGCCTATTTGGTTTTGTTTAAGTTCAATATACATGAACTATGGACAACTGTTTTGAACAGAATGAGAGACACTGTGACAGTCATTGTTAGCTTCGCTATTGACTCGTCTTGAGGACCTGAAGTACCTTCCTCATCCTGCTCAGATCAGTTGCATGCTATGTTGTTTTGTGTGAATTCCCTGTATGTGAAGATATGGACAATTATTTGGAAGAAAACAGGAGTCAATATGATAGAGAGTGAAGATCTCTGATTGTCTTGCTTTGAAATTTGTGTCTCTTACATTGCTTTCTTGTGTTCTGCTTTGTTCTGTTTTGTTGTGTTTAATTGTACTCTTTTGATATAATTGCATGTATGTTTAAGTGTGTAAGATGAATGACCATATTACTGTTTTTGTTAGATCATGGAGCAGAAATGTTAACAGTCTCACTGTTTGAATGTCTACTTTGTATGTTTTAATTTTGTAATTTGAACAAGTATTTACAAGATGTCAGTATATAATTTATCAAGTAATGATTTCTTAGTTTTTTTTGTTCTTTTCCTTTTCCCTCGGAAATCTGTATTGTTACTACTCTTTATTCTGTTTTGTTTTGTTTTGATTTTTTTTCTCTTTAAACATAAGTTTAAAAAAAAGAAAGGAATAGTTGTTATCTATTTTTTGAAATGAGACACTTACCTATTACTTAAGGGAATGAGACACTTATCCATTACTTAAGGGATTCCTTTTTTTTGAAGTGAACAGTATGTTATTTGCTGATTACAATTTGCCAATATATTAGCCACTAGGTACAGAAGGAATTCAGTTTCACCTTGAATCTTTTAATATACAATTTAAGGATTAATTTATTTATATTTTATGTGAATTTTTAAATTGGTTACTTTCAAAAGTTGCAAATCTTTAGAAAGAAGTTTCATTTTGGATACCTGTGATGGATTGAATTGTGGGTATTCAAGTCTCAGCTGTAGTACTTTAGAGAATATATATTATGTTTGTGTTTTCTTTGGGTTTTACATTTTTGCTTTCATAATTAAGAATCTTTTCCTCCCCCTCCTTTTCTTATATATACATACAAGATATTTTTACATATTTCTTTGCTCCTACAGTCATAATTTACAATTTTTGAATTTTAAGTTACTTGTTCACAAAAATTTGTTTCTCTGAGGTACATATAATTTTGTAATTTTATTGATTTATAGCTATATCTACCCATATAAATAAACATAGATATAGATATGAAGAGAAATTTATTAGACAAGCTTATAAAATCAAAGGTGGAATGGTTCACATCAGCAATCTAGAGAATATAGACCCTTGATCATGCTAGAGAGTACGATAGTGCAGTGGCCTCACCGTGCAAACTGGAAATATTAAAACAAAAGAGCTCAAAGATACAACTAAAGGCCCTGAAACTCCCTGTAGAGTCACTGATGTAAGTCCAAGTTCAAGGTTGTAGAAGCTGGAGTGTGAAGCCCACTGGGAAGACAATAGGCAAAGACACATCCACACAAGTAGAATGGACATTCAAGCACAGGCCTAGTTTATTGCTCTGCCTCTTTGATCCACTCTGGGTGCAAGGCTATTGGATGGTGCCACTCAGAATCAGGGTGGGTCTTCCCCCATCAGTTGGCGGGACTGTTTGCCAATCATCTCTGGTCACATCCCACAGACACACCCAGAGGTATGTTTTTTAAATCTGCATTGGATCTTTTAAAGCAATCAAATATACAATCAGTTTTAACAGTGACAATATTAACATAGACATATGATCTAATGTAATTATTAGTCTGAATTAATGTTGAAATGATTAATCACAGCTAATCAGACATAGAAATTTCAGTTTACTCTAAGATATTTGAATTGCAGATATGTTTCCTCCTAGAATATTTAGCTAGATTTTCACTTAACCAAAATTTCTGTCTTTACATTCTAGAGATTGCATGGTAAAGATTAAAGATAGAGTAACATGCAATTAATAGTCACATGGGTGACTTGGGTAATAAACATTTTAATGTAACATTTTAGTTACTTGGAACATAGTGATTATAGTAACAATACCTATTTTTACATGTATTTTAATATAAATATTTTATATTATGTACAATGTTTCCAGTTAGTGTGTTATATATATTAAATGCTTACACATAAGGTATTATATTTTAGTTTTAAAATTTATAAAATATAGTATATTGGGTCAAATTATGTTTATCAAAACTATAAGCTAATTCCTGTCCTTTAGTGTTTATACTGTGAATATATCTTATTCATAGTGTCTTTGCAGATGTAATCTGGTTATGATGAAGTCATGATAAATTAGGTTGATTTGTAAATACATTTAATACAACTAATATGAATGATACACTTCTTTTTAAAAAGCCATCTAGATTGCGGCATGTATTGCAACAACCCTAAGAAATTAATAAATGCACAATTAAAATGTTTGTCTTGTATTCATTTACAACTGAATAAACCATATAGGTAAAAGTAACCATGGAGAAGCTAAGGGCAAGCTTTAAGAAATAGGCAAAAGAGCTTGACAAAGCAGTAGCAAGACCTCTACCCACCAGGCTGCCTAGGAAACAGGCTACAAATAGAGATAGAGAGATGACAAGCAAAAGACCTGTTACTTAAAGACAAACAGGCAGGAGATGAACCACTGAAGGCAGCAGTCTAATCAAAAGCAAATGAAACAAGTGTAGGCTAATCAGCAAAACATAACACATGCGTGGCTCCCATAATAAGGCTGTGAAATACATTACAGATATTATTCTAGCCTTGCAAAATATTATCAAAAGCTGTAACTTAAAATTGCATCTACCGTGCACTGAGCTACATCTCTCAGATCATCTCTGTATAGTGACTTCTCTACGGTGATTTATCTTGTGACTTAGGACAGCTAACCTTAAGGGGGGGAATATAGGTCTTTGTCTGGATAAAAGTGATGTGAGAACTGTCAGATCTGTGGCAATTTAGATGACCATTCTCTCAGTGTCACTTATCATCTCATCAGGGTTTTACATACAACTGCCAAAATCTTCCATGAGTATTCCTAGAATTCAAAACTTTGAAAAATTATGTATATTTCCCATCTCTTTATCTGTCCAAAAATGTGCATTTCAGTTTTTGCAGACTCACATCTATTCCTAAATTTTAGAAGTTTGCATTCAAATAAACTGGAGAAAAATGTTAAAAATTTTTTTCAAATATATAGAAAAATTAGAAGAATATGATTTGCAGAAGAAAATTATTGCTAATTAAATGAAATAAGTTTGAGTCTTATTCAAATCTTAGTCTTGTCATCATTATACTAGTATTTTCTATTTTACCTAAATGTTTCTATATGATTTTATTTCCATTGAATTACTGAGTTGTTTTCTTTTCATCTCTTAATTTGGTTCTGATCATATACGGATGGTAACATGACAGTAACAGAATAAATGTATAACTCCATGTGTATTTCTATTTTATATAGAAACATTTATTACATTCCATGTTGAATGTTTTCTTCTTAGGAAATGTAAATAGAAATCCTTATTGCACACCTCATGTGAGTATGCAGATATTGACAATAAATTTGGTCAAAGTATTTTATGTATTTGTTGCAGTATATTACCCAATTTTGAGGAAATTGATCACTTTGCAGTTGGTTTTCAAATTAAAATCTATCTAATGTATAGAATGGAAAATGGGCACTAAAAGGAAAAGTAAGTTAAAAACAATTCACTATTAAGGCAATTGCATATTCTTAACAAACAATATATTTTGGTCCATTAAAGTTTTCACTGTAGATAATACTACAGAAAATCAGATATTTCCTCTAATCAAAAATGATCGTTTCAGTTTCTTAAGTGAAATCAAGAATTTATCCTTTAAATATAAAATACAGTTTTTCTTATTTCATTGCATCACTAATTCTTTAAACCTTAATTTTGTGAATTTAGTTTTCATTTTATTCATAGTGTTAAAGTAATTGTTGAAGCACTGCACAGAAAGATTTGATATATCATTAATTCTGACTATCTGGAACATTATAAAAGAAATATTCACAGCTTCATAGTGAATTTTTCACATCGTCAGCAGTATTTCACAAAATGCACATATCAATCAAATAAATTTAGCTGTGTTCTCCACACTTTTCTTGTAAAATCTGAGATTTGTGCTCAGAATATAGTCCTTTTTAGTAGCTCCAAGTAAAGAACTCCCACAGCTTATGCATGGAGCTTAAAATTATTCTTCATGTAAGAGGGCAGTTGTACTGAACTGTACTCCTTCCTCCTTGTTCATGAGTACTGTAACTCTCCGCGGGTGCCTCGGGATAAAGCTTGCAAGTAATCTACCAAACAGTTAGAAACATTGGTTTCTGCTATATATTTCTGATCCCCAAACTATATCTAGGCTTATATAAATCAAACAATATGATAAAGATAACTCACTTAACAGAACAGTTCTGCACAGCACTGAAAATAATGGTGTTGTAGTCAGGTTTCACAAGGAAAATAATTTAATGTGGGACACATAGTTTACAGGATTATTTTACAATGTTCACACACAAAGAGTCAAATGCAAAAGAGTACTAGAGATCTATCCATATACTAGAGAACCTAAGAATCCAGATGAGAGCCTGGATCCCATAGCAGTGTCCTGCACGAGTCCAGCTAAAGACATGGCAATGTCCTCCATAACTGTGACTGGAGGTCCAGAGCCCACAACAACGTCTCAGGCAAATCGGCATCAAGGATTTTCTCTGGGAAGGCCCACGCTCAGCGGTAGCAGCTGAAGGTCTGTGCCATTGGGGTGAAGGACTCGTACCAGCAGGCAGAAGGATCTGCTCTGCGGCCACGAAGTGCCACTTAAGGTAAGGACCAGGGTTCCCCCAAAGAGAACTGAACCCTTAGTGATAGGGAGGCCCTGAGCTCCTCCACTAGAGGGAACAGCTGAGTTGACAACAGGAAAACCAGTATGACAATGTCCTCCAGGCCAATCAACAGCACACCATCTTTCCCTCCGGTTCTCCTTTCATTCTGTTGGCTCAACCCTCAAGTGTGTCACCCATGGCCAACACCACACGGCTGCATTCCAGCTGGGGGTTAAACTCAACATTAGCTTTCCCACTACAAATGGGTCTGAACATATTTTAAATGTTGATTTAGATAGTCTTATTTTTGATGTGTTTACTGATGATTTGTATTTTTTATTTTATTGGATTATCTATGTTATTTTTGTTTATATGCAAGGTTTCTCTTTGAGTTTCAAATATAAAAATTAAAAACTTTGCCACTACATAGATTATACTACTATTTTCTTGCCTAATATAGTAAACCATTTTTCTTTACTATTTGTTGTTGAAAAATAGAATCTTCTAATCTAATGTACCCAGATGAGTATTATTTTACAGTCATATGTTTTTATAAATTGTTTAAAATATGTTTCTGCAGGAAATTAATGAAGATATTTTCATATGTCACTAAATATATCACATTCTCACTTTAATTTATATCTAGTGCTCCATATTTTATGTTAGTTTTGGGTCAGTGTTCATTTATTTTCTCCTGATATGGATATATAATTGAATCGGAGGACTTAAATAATAAGATTTCTCCTTCCTGTATTTTTAACCTCATCTTTGCTATAATTCACATGTCCAGATGGGTATGATCATATGTCTGGCTTTTCTGTCCAAAACTGTTGCTCTACATTTTTAATGTTTCATGATACCACTGCATCAAAGGACAGAGGACGAACATCTTTTTCTCATCTATCTAGGTTTATGACTGATGCTCCTATTTAAAAAAAAAAGCCTAAAAAGGAACACATGATTTATTTTGTATGGACTTTTTTGATTCAGGAACCTTCATAAAGCAATGCAGATCTAAAGAAATAAGCAAATCTATGCAATTTTTATGACGACTTTAATGAATTTCAGACAGTTTTATAAAAATACAAGTGAACAAATTGGATATGATCTAATGGCCAAATATTAGGGGAGCGCTATAAAGCTTGTGCATTCAGATTCTTCTCCGAATGCTGTGCCTTCAGTGGTAATGATACTTCTTTGCTCTGGTTTTAGGGAAAGAACTGCTCAAATGAGGATCCCATGATCTGCTTCAAGGGAGGATCAGGAAATCGTTGCTAAATTTTATTACCCAGTGAGAGGAAACGGTCAGAGAAAGACAGAGATGATGTTTCTGCTTTTGCTGTTTTCTCAAAGGCCAATGTCCCCTCTGAGGCAGGGTGTCCCGTGCCTTCATCAGCAAGTTGTACTAGTCAAATGGTTTCACAATGATTTTTTTTTTTTTTTTGTACTAAGGATCAAACTCAAGACCTCCCACCTGCCGGGCAGGAGCCTGTGCCACTGAGCTAAACCCCAAATAGTGCTCATGGATATGTATGGTTATTTTGGACCACACTTGAAAACTTTGTGTAATGAAGCAGGTCTCTGTGACTTGCAAAGTGTTCTGAGGAAACAGCCTGTTCTCCCTGGTAGCAGAGTAGCTGGGTTGTGGATTATGCTGAATGATTTCCTGCAGGGAATGAATGACAGGCCCAGTGCTACGAGGGACGCAGCAATTGATGTCCCAAATGTGTCCTGGTCAGATATAGGAGGATGGAGATTATCAAACAAATTGAAACAGGCTGTGCAGTAGCCATTCATGATGATTCTCATCAGACATTTGTCCTGATTCCTTTAATTCTGGAGTGCTAGGATTACTTGCATAGTTTGCTACTCAGTATATATTTTAGAATTGACAATAAGACTTAAGAAAAATCAAATGTGGGGGAAAGAGATACATGTATTGTACTGAGTCGGTGAAAATATGAGAATTTTCTAGTTAAATTAGGTATTATCCCAATAATACTTAATGTCTTCATAAACATTTCTAATATTGTAATAAATGTGAACTATTTTTCCATAAAATTATTGTGCATATCTTGGTATATTTATAATGAATATATTGATAAAAAATCACCAGTGTCCTTTTCTCCAAAATTTCCTATATAAGCCACTTCTGTTGGCAATTTCTGGTGAGTTCTAGAGAAAGTTCGCCAAATGCTCAAGCTACCACACTACAAAAATTATTTTGATACAGAGCTGAGACTTCATTTTTTTTGTAGATGAATTTGGGAAAGTGAAAATTTTATACTATTAAATGTTCACACACATACAATGTAGAAACCCCCAATTTATTGAGGTCTTTTGAATTTTATATACCTTTTATTTAAAGATTTGACATGTATTTATACAACTATTTCAAAAATTATATACAAGATTATAAATTTATATTTTATTTTGATTTGTAAAATCAATTTTTAAAACTAAAAAATCAACTCTATTGGACACATATTGATTTATTCTGTTTATCTAGCTAAATTCATTTATTAATCATACATGTCTTGTTACAGATTTTCTATTTAAATATTAATGCAATCTATGAAAAATAGCATTTCTGTGCATCTTTTAAGTTTTACACCTTCATTTCTTCTATTTACTTAACGTGCTGGCTATGTCTTCAAATATAATAATGAATAGAATAGCTAGAAGATATTTTATGCTCCATTTCTCAGAAAATTTTACTGTAAGTTAGAGATCATCAGACTTTTCCTATAAGTAAATGCTTCATGTATTTTATCTCTCCACAGAAAAAAAGGCACTTATTAGGAACTCAAAATGCTGGCAACAAATAGAGAAAAGGTAATCTGTCTTAGTTACTTTTTTATTGTTTGGAAAATATACCCAACCGCCAATGTTAAAGGGAGAAGTTTTATGTGGCTTAGTTTGCAGAGGTTTTAGTCCATAGTTCCATTGCTCCAAGACACAACAGCAGACAGGTGTTTCAGAGAAGAAAAGTCTGTGGTGCCCACAAGGTAGTGAAGCAACAAGATAAAAATATGAAACTCTTTCTGTCCCTTATATTACATGCATTACTTGCTCTAGCAGAGTGCAGTACTCTTAATCTTAGCCAGAATTATGCCAAAAAATCAGTGGACTAATTGACTACTCACACACTCTTGATTTTGCCACCTCTGAAAGGTACTCATGACTGCATAAGGCTTTGAGAGACATCTAGACTCTCACCATGAGAGAACCCATCTGTATTTTTGGAGGGAATTTAAGCTAACACAACCATTATGGTAATCAGTATAGAAAATCTTTAAGAAGTTAAGTTAGACACAGTTAGACACAGAAATTCCATTTGATCCGATTTTTTTGAGTATCTTCTCAAAAGATCATACTGCAATACATGCTTACATATGATTATAGCAACACAAGCTATGATAGATAAATCATGAAGTTGGTCTTTATGTCCATGAAAAGATGAATAAAGAGAAGGGAGTATTTATCTAGAATAGAGTAACAATCATAAAGGATACATTTGAGTAGTTTGTAGAAAAAAATAGATGTACCTTGATTTCAAAATGCTAAGTGGAATAAATAATGCCCACAAGATTTTCTTTTATGAAAAATCCAAAATATCGTTTGAAGTGCAAAATAAAAAATAGATAATGGAAAGAAGGAGATAGACATTATAGAGATGGGAGAGAGTTCTGAGGATAGAGGCAAACAGAGGGATTTGAGAGGAAAGGAAATATATTAGGTAGAAATGCATGTATCTGTGTATAAATTCTACTCAAGGTATGTATTTAATATGCATAAAAAACATATACTAATGAAAATTTTGATAATAAATATTTGTATAGATTCTGCCCAACAAGAACAAAATAGAATGTTTCTGATGGTTTGCAGGATACCAGTAAATAAGTGCGTCAGTGAAACACAAAATCACTCAGAAATAATATTGAAAATGAGTAGCTATGGTTATATTCCTCTGAAACATGATTTAGAAAACAAGCAGGAATTGAATTTTTACTGTAGGCCATGCTTACAGTTTCCATATTAACAAAAATTTAAGGGTTCAAATTTGAAGTAGTTTTCCAGCGAGAATATGCTGATCAGGTATTTGGTCTGCATCATTTGGTATAATTGTTTTATTTTTCAGGTTGTATGAATTTTCCAAATTGCCTTAGCTGATGTTTGAATATTAAGCAGTCTTGCATTTGTGAAATATTTGTCCACCTGATGAACTGCTTTTTCTAAAAAATCTACTGATTGATTTAATCACAAATATATTAAAAATTATTATTATTATTAATTTCATAGCACTTTAACTCTTCCTCTTTGTAATATCTCTACCTTGTTTTTCTGTGAAGGCATCAAATCTACACTGAGTAAGGATAAATATTAGTAAGACTAGTATTTTACAGAAGTGTCACAATTAATTCCCTAATTATGTGGCAGTTTTTCATGTTAAAAGCCTTTGGGCATGGAATTTTCTTGTCAATGTTTTTGTTTTGTTTTGTTTTGCTTTGCTTAATGGCACACTAAAGTTATTTCAAGATACAGTAGATTTTGGAATTTTTATATGCCTACTTATGATATTTTGGTGAAATTTTTAGGAGTTTTGCCATTTGTTATTTTATAAAATGCATAAACAATATTTTTAAATATCTTTAGAATCTATTAAAAGTCTTTAACTTTTATTCTGATTTTGTCTATTGTTGCTTTTCTTTTTCTCTTCTTATTATTATATCATTTGAAGATTTCTTCAATGAAATTTTTCCAAAATAAATTTAGACTTATTTTATACTCTACATGTGAGATTTTCATTATTTTTCTTATTAGGTATTTTTTCAACCTTCCATTTTTTGTGAATTTCTTTATATATTCCTTTCTAGTGATTTTCATGATTGAGGGCAGAAATCTGCTAAGCTCACCTTATTTATACAGTCTATACTGCTTTACAATTCTATCAGTGTCAAATTGATACTTTTTAATGGGTAATGGATAAAAAAATATTCTCAGTTGACATACATTTACTTCTTCAGATATTCACTTACTGTTATCCTCTCTTTAAAGCAAAAGCATGGATTTTCTCCTACTAGTCAGGCCAGAACTGAGTGACTAAGGACAAAAAATAAGACAGAAAAGGGAGATATCAAAGTAAGACTAACAGGAAAAGTACTTCTCTATAGTACCAATTTCAAAACTAAAATTTATAAAGGCAGCTACACAGAGAAAAACAACATAGTAAATAAAGCTACAGTCTCAAAATTATTGTACAGATTTAAAGCTTTCTCAATCAAAATACTATTCACATACCTATAACATAACTAGAGAATAGATGTCTAAATTCATTTTGAACCAGAAGAGATCTAGAATAGCAAAACCATTTCTGGGCAACAAGGGTAAAGCAGAAAGCATCACAATACTTGAGTTGAAATTATACTACAGAACTACTGTGATAAAAACAGAAAATTACTGAAACAAACAAAAACAAACCAAACAAACAAAATAACAGAACTGAAAATCAACAGAAAACATTGGAAGATGCAGAAACAACTCCAAAAAAAACTCATACTTTTGACAAAGGGGCTAAACATGCTCACTAGAAGAAACATAGCTTCTTTTACAAATGGTTTTTTAAAAAATGGCAGAAAATTTCCCAAGCATGGGGAAAAAATATGACATGCAGATAAGAGAGGCATACAGCTTTCCAATTAACCATAACCAAAATAAGTCTACACTCAGACATATAATAATCAAGATCCCAAAAATTCAAGACAAGTACACAATATTAAAAACTGTTAGAGAAAAGAAACGCATCACCTGTAAAGGAAGCCCTTTGGAATCTAGGCAGATTTCTCAACACAAAGCCTCAAGGCAAGAAAAGCCAGGAGTGAAGTATTTCAAATTCTGAAAGAAACCAACTTCCAAAGCAGATTTATGTACTCTGAAAAACTATCTTTCAAATATAATGGAGAGGGGTTGGGGGTTTAGCTCAGCGGCGTAGGTGCCTGCCAGGCAAACACTAGGTCGTGAGTTCGATCCTCGGCACCAATATATATATATATATATATATATATATATATATATATATATAATGCAGAAATAAGATACATCCATGACAAAGAACAATTGAAGAAATTCATGATCACCAAACCAACACTATAAAGGGTCCTGAAAGATAATCAAAAGACATAAAAATCACCACAATTCCAAGAACAACAGCAGAAACAAAGTAACAAGTAGGGGAAGCAATTAAACAGAGGTGAAACACAGGGAATCAACAGCAGGAAAATAACATGGCAAAGATAAGCCAATACGTATCAGTTAAAACTATCAATATAAATGGCTTCAATTCACCAATCAAAAGAAATGGACTGGCCAAATGGATCAAGACACAAGCTCTAACAATATGCTGTATACAAAAATACAGCTAACACAAAAAAAATTCATAGACTAAAATTCAAAGATGGAAAACAACACTCTATGCAACATAAACTTGGAAAAAAACAGGGGTAGCTACTTTGTTAGGAGACAATGTGAACTTTAAACCAAGAATGTAAATAAAAGTTAAAGAAAGCTACAACACAATTGTTAGGGGCAGATTTAAAGAGGAAGAGATATTAATCATAAATATATATGCACCAAATATGAAGTCACCCAACTATACAAGGCAAATAGTAACAAACATGAAAAATAAAAAGCACAGCAATTTTACTTAGGGAAATTAATACCCCATTGTCACAAAGACATAGATCATCTAGACAAGAAGGTAGCCAAGAAATAACCTAATGAATCAAACATGTGAAAAATGGAAGTATTAGATATTTACAGAAAGTTCCACCCAACATTAAGCATGCTCTATGGAGTGGTAATTGGCCTCTTTTAGAAAATGTCCCATGTGCAGCTGAGGAGAACGTATATTCATTTTGGGTAGAACACGAAAAATCAAATAAGCAGCAGCACAGTCATAATGGGAAACTTAATACCACACTGTCAGAGGTAGATAGATCGACCAGGAAAAATAATTAGAAAAACAAAAAAATATCAGAACTACACCAAACCAGTGAACAAGTGGACTTATTAGATGTTTAAATAGTGTTTCACCCAACAAAATCATAATACACATTCTTCTCAGCTGCACACATGTCATTCTCTAAAATAGACCTTATATTAGCCCATAGAACATGTTTACGTAAATGCAAAGGAGCTGAAATTATTCCATGCATACTATGTCACCAGAATGGATATTAATGACAAAAGAAACTGCAAAAACTACATAACCTATGGAAATTAAAGAAGATCTTCCTGAACAATGAATGAGTCATAGATGAAATTAAAGAAGAAACCAAACAATACGTACAGTCATGAAAACGCAGATACAGTACCAGAATCTGCAGGACACAGTGAAAGCAGTCCCAAGCAGGAAATGCATAGCAGTAAATTTGCACGTAAAGAAAACAGAATGTGGACAAATAAACAACCTAAAGCTGCATTTCAAGCTTCTAGATAAAGAAAAGCAAGTCGAGAAAAAAGGAGGAATCAAGATAAAACAGGTACAGGTACAAATTCCTTACGATGAGTGTGATGATTCAGAATATCCAAATTGTACCAATAAACCAGAAAAAAAATGGAGCTACCCAGAAACTAAATATGTATTTTCTTTATGGAGAGTAATTTCAATTTATATTTTGCAGAAAAATGACATTTAAATTATTCCTTTAATTTTCTCTTTTGACTACATGGAATATTTGGTTTCAGTATTTTTTAACATATTAACTAATTTTACTTCCTAGTACAATATAGGCATAGTTATAGGTCACATACTAAAAAATTGAACTGGTAACAGGCAAACATGATTTTAGTTTGTTGAATAATATTCTTTGTCTCCTATAAAAACTCCTGCAAATACTTTCATCCCAGTTGATTCAACTATATTAACTTAGATAAAATATAATGATTTCTGAATATTTGTTAGTATTTCTGAATATTTATTTATTAGTAATCAGCAAATGATTAATAATCAAGAGCCTACATAAATATGTTTTTGTTCTAGTGTGAAAAAAGAAATACCACAAAAAATAAAGCCCAGTAGCATCTCATCTTACAATTTCTATTTATTTTGAGAATTTGAATTATAAATCAAATAAAAGTGACCAAATCCAGAGTTTCGGTTTATTAACAAAGTGTGCATTGCTCATGTTAAAAATGAAATTCTTTCCATATGTATAGGGCAAATATGAAAAAGTATATGATCCATATTCTTAGAATTTTATGAATTAAACTTAAAACAAAATGATACATATTCCATAAGAATGTGACACTCAGGAACCAATTTCAGTCAAGGACTGTGGAAACTAGGTTTTGTGATTTTTCTGCAAATCTACAAGTTGGGTGTCCATTCATTCACTGGAGAAAATGTGATTGCCTTCTATGAAGCATAGGCTGCCTAAAAATTAAAACCCATTGTTCAGGGTTAAGCAGGAACTTTACAGGATCCATTCAATAAGGAGACGGTAACTGCAAGATCTCATGGACATGACCCAAGCAGGAGGGGAAAGAGTTCATTTAGATCTCTCCTGATTTTAGCAAGTGCCAAAAGAAAGCATAATAACCAGAAATTAATTTTAAATCCTATTCACCATTTGCTATCTCTGTACCTTTTTGTCTGAAAGAGTTGGGAGATATGAAAAATGAGAGTTGTCTTGAAAAGTGGGACAAATTCTTTGGAAAGTAAGTACCTCCAAATAATATGGGAATAGGATTATTCTCCATATCCCATATCTCCCCCACTGCATCTATTCTAATTCTCAGGATTAATTCTGTTAATATCATTGGACTAACTGTCATAAAAGGAAACTGGTAAGGTCGTGGAACTCAGTATCATTATGTAATACTTATGAGAGTTGCTAGTATACTCCATTTTGACTATTTTAACTCTTTTGAAATTAAAAAATGGTTTTGTTGCTTATACAAATGTTAATTGGATTGAGCAGAATATTTCAAATATTGGTGTCCTATGTATCTTTTAAACCCTTAGCACAATCATAAGGACAAGTCCAACCCACCCCATTATATTTTTCCTGGTTTTTTTTTCACAATATTGCATGTCATTAGCTACCCTAATGGCTAAAGCCTGAATCAAAGTGGATCATTTTCTCTCTTACTCTAGCAGGTATGTACTCCTCTATACCATAAACTAACTACCGTGTAATAAATATTCATTTGAGCTACTTTTATAAATCAACCCCTTACTTTACCAATCCATAGTTTCAGGTTCATGATGATGTCTTTCAGTAAGTTTAGAATTTGATTTATTTTATTTATTAATTAGCATTTTAATTGAGATTCTCACCTCCAGACAACTTAGGCCATTCTGTGTTGCTACACTAAGATATGAAATAATCAATGCATTAGGGAGCACTCAAAATCTTAAGAGACTTAAAGAAAGAGGGTCAGGGTTGCTAATGACAGCCAGAATCAGACTACAGATATGAGAGTCACTGTTGCCTTTGCCACCTCTAGTTTCATTCTGTGACTCTAATAAAACCTCTTTACCTACAGAAGACTTGATAGTACTCAAATCTCTCCTGGCAATAAGATCTCTGCAGCATTTCTCATTGTAGTATGGTTGTCCTATGCAGAGTCCTCACTTCAGCTCTCATGTAAATCAACATGTAAATGCATCTCACTAGTAGAACTCATGCTACATTTTTTAGATATATGGGGGGGTGAAGATGACGTTAATTATTGGATCTTTATTTAATCTTAAACAGAACAATGTTGACATTTCTTAAAATATGGGATTATTTTTTAAATAGGTTAGATAACTGTGAGTAACATCCATTGCAGAATTTAATTCTACCCTAAAGGATGTTTCTACAATTGGATGCAAAGACTTCCCATTGGAGAACTACACCAAACTGAAAATTAGAGATGGTTAGACTGCCTTAGGTGTCTGCATGGGCCAACATGCATGAACTTATCTGGGGCCTGGGATTGGTGTGTTTGTGTATGAGTGTGTGTGTGTGTGTGTGTGTGTGTCTGTCTGTCTCTGTGCTTGTGTGTATTGTATATGGGTCTGATCCATATTATTTATCACCAGAAATACTAGAAGGATAAAGTAACTTAGCTACAAATTCAATTTTTAAATTGTTGATAGCCATAACTGCTCTGTCAACTCCTAGCCAAACTTCTCCAAAAAATAACCAAGAGAAAGAGAGTACAGAATGCATTAATTGAGGTAGGAAAACAAGTATGTGGGGAGTGGGACTGTTGCTTGAACTTCCCCGTAGTCAAGTAAAACATGTGATTTCAGCAAAAGCTCTGTCAAACCTGAAAACAAAAATTTAAAATTTGTCTGTATGACACTTTCCTGAGCATGGAGGTTCAACTTAGTGGGTGCGATTTGCTTATAGTTTGAAAGAAATGGTGCTTCATAAGAAATTACTTTTTAACTGTTTGTACTATAATTTCATACTTGCCTGAGACTCAGAGAATTGTTTGGCATGGAGGCTTCCTTTGTAGATTATAGAAAATGGTGGGAGGCACTAGCCGGGAAATATATATGCTGTCAAGTCTAATTCTGCTGCTGACATCCGTGGAGATGGATCAGCATTTGAACAAGGGCACTTTGTCCAATAAATTGAGAACATAAACAACCATAGTGTGCATGAGCTTCCAGCCATGTCAAAATTGTGACAGCAGTTAAAAGAACAGAACAATAGAGAGAAAGTAACAGAATGAAAAATGGATATGCCAAACTGACACGGAGCTGTGCCTCCATTTTGTATAAGTACAAATAATACACTTTCCAGATATAAAAAAAATAAGGCCTTTTCTTACTTCAATATATAAAAGCACTAAATAATATTACAGATGTAATTATAATATAGTTTTTAACTAGACTATATATATATATATATATATATATATCAAAACATGTTTCATATGAGAAATATATTTAATAATGAAGCAATGAGGAAAGCAGAGAGAGGAACAAAAGCAATCAAGGTATGTTAAGTACATAGACCCACTCCCTGACACGGATGTACATATCAGGTATTGCAAGCAAATATTAATGAAATAATGAAAGATAAAAATAAAAAATAAAATAACACAAATAGTTTATCCAATGAATAGTCCTAGACGCTGATATAGATAGAACAAATATGTTGACACCACATTAAGACTTTTTTGCAGTACTGCTATTTATGGTTATATTAAAATTATTCAAAATGGGTCTTTTTCTATTATAAGTATACAAAATAGTAGTACACAGCACTGAAATCTGGACACCAGATTGCTTTTCATCATGAGTCAAAGTTTTCGCTGTTCTTTGTTTTTGGTCATTTATTTTTCTCTGAAAGAAACTTAGATACTCCCTTCCTACTCTTTCTGCTTATTCAACATAGAGAAGTAAATATAAAAAAGAAAAAATATATAAAAATACTGGCATCAGGTTTTCGTTGTGCAGGATACATAGAATTACTTGTTATTTGAACTAAAAATATCTTTAAAAAGTCATAGTTTCCTATCATATCTAAATGTGAGTTCAAATATTTTCAAAGGAATGTAAATGTATATAGTAAATATTCTGAAATACTCAAACAAGTTAAACAAATATGTCTAGTATTCTAATAAAATATAATCTCATATTACCATAACTGGTTAAGGAGGCAGATACCATTTTTTAAATTTATTTGTAAACACATTTGAATGTACAAAGTGGCCCATGCATTCAACAAGCTTCTGTTTCCTGTGTTTTCATAGAATGTTGATTTAAGCACACACTATTTGGTAAATATTAAAATTATACATGAACATCACTTGAAAATAATATCTCATTAACATAATGTAGAAATTGTGATGAGGCAATAAACCCAGCGAAAACAAAATAAGTACTCACTACAATGTTTTTTGAACAAGGAAGTATACCCAAGAAATTAATGCTAAAGAGTGTTTGAGTGACTAAATTTATTTATATATGTATGTATATATGTATTTTTTAAAATTTAGTTTTGTATCAGGAGTTGAACTCAGGACCTCACACTTACCAGACGGGTGTTTTGTCGCTTAGCTATATCCCCAGCTGAGTTACTAATTTTATATTTTGTATAATTAAAACGATGCTTCCAAATTAAAACAGAAAAAATAGTAACAAACAGAAGTCTTTAAATTATACATTTTCTAGTTGAAGACAATTTATTTCTCAGAACTATTGAACTTTATCGTAAAGGTAAGATTTCAGAGACTACATTTTTCTCTAGACAGTCTGAAAGTGAAGGGGTTTCTAACTCATTTAATCACAAAATAAAAGATCACCAGAATTTAGTAGCCTGGAGATGATTCTAGTTGAAACAGACACCCTATATAAATCTGCCAAGCTAGGACCAATATTGTTTTCTTCACACTGATAGTTAAATTATTATTTAACTACTTATAGACGTGCCATAATTAAAAGACATATATTATTTTTAAAAATCGTAAAACTAAATAGTATAGTAATTAGTTGTTGTAGCAACTGCGATGCAAAATAAATGAGAACTTCAAGTGGCCAGACATATAAAACATCGAAAAGTGTGGCATAACTCAGAAAGAAGGCAGTAAAGTCACACACATTCTTAAAACCTAAATGAAATAAGCATGCTTGCGACTTTCCTTTCAAAGCATCAGATGTTTAAAAGCTTATAGGTGTATATTGGAAAGTAAAAAATGCCATTTGCAAGACAGGAAGTTCCAATTCCAAAGTAAATCAAGATGGTCTTTATTTCACATGAATTAGGAAACAATGCTAGTAAAACCTTTCAAGCACATGTACTTTCAATGTCACATTTTACTATTCCAATATGATAGATGTGCCTAGAAAATATTGTGTTAAGTGAGGTAAACCAGAAAGAAAAGCCCAAAAATTCATATGATTTCACTGATGTGTAGAATTTTAAATAGTCAAATTAGTAAAAGTAGAATAAGGGTTTAGAGGCTAAAAAAGAGAGAATAATCTGTAAGAATGGAGAAGCTGGTCAAAAAGTACAAAGTATCAATTAATTAGAAGGAACAGTTTTTGAGATCTAGTTCATAGCATAGTCACATTTACTAATGCCAAATAAATGAGACAATGAATTTACTGATTAGTTTAATTTAATCATTTCATATTGTATACACATATCAAAAACACCATAAATATAAAGTTATTTTGAATGAAATCAAAATGAAAATTTAAAAATCCTAATTCCTAAAAAAAAAATCCCATTTTCCCCCTGTATCTTAATCTTTCTTTTTTTATTTTTCTCTTTATGTTTATTTATCTCTAATATTCTTTTTAAAATTTAAATATTTTCAAAACCATTTTCTCATTATATGTTGGGTTTTATTTCAATAGGTTGAAGAGTCCCCGTTTAGTCAGATTAATACAAATATACTATAATAATACATAAACTAAAATAAGAGTTTATATCAAATAGTTCTACTTGTATTTTCCTTTAAATTCATGGAATTATCATAATGATCTTTATTGTCTATGACCACCATATTTCAAAATAGATTATGAGTTACTGCATGTTAGAAAAATTAGCTTATTAATAAGTGAATGATTGTGAGATTTCAGAGACTGAGTCTGAAAAATGCCAAGATATTCATTGAGTATAACAATGTAACCAGTAATTTTAGCTAACTAATTTGATTATATTGACTGAATTTCAGATAAAAATAATTAACTGGATTGGCTGCATGATTTGGTCACTGATAGGACAAAATCCCTGACATCAGTACCTTAAAGAAGGAAAACATTCATTTGCCTCATGGTTGTAGAAGATTCAATCTATGGTCAGCCCACTTCCAACAAAAACATCATAGTAGAAGATTTTACCGTAGCAAAGCGGCTCACGTCATGGTGCCTGAGAAACACAAATGGTGCCAGTAAGAGACCTTCAAAAGCTACACCCCAAAGGACATATCCCTAACTGTACCCCACTCCGTAAGCACACAGATGTGATTATTCAGATTCATCTTCAGGAGTGTCTAAATGTCACTGTGTTCTCACTTTGAGACAATGGAGGCAAAATTCCCAGAAATTTAGTAATAATTACAGTATTTTGTCTTCCCTATTACTTTGGATCTACTCAAAGGGCTCCATTTGTATCAGTACTGAACTCTGAAAATTACAAAATAAAAGCTAGTTGAAACTGAATGTGCGATGGCAGTGAATGACAGAGAAAGCAGCCTGACATAAATGTTACCAAGTGCAGTCATTTAAGACTTAATTTGCTACTTTTTCACTTTGTTCATATTTTCAGTATTTCATGTATGAGACAACTATTTTCCTAAACAAAAACTCAGCTAGCAGACTTCCTGAAAATCCATTTTTATCTCTTCTTTTTTCTTACCGACATCCCAAAATTTCTTTGGAAAATTCAAATCTCAGATGAAAGTGTTTTTTTCAGATCCTCATGAAATGCTGAAAATTCAACATACTTTTGACAGTCTATAATTTTCCACAAGAAATTTGCTGGTAGTAACTTTTTTATTTGATTTTTTTTTCCTTTTTAAAACAAGATCTTGGAACAACTTGTTCAGGCTGATTTTAAACTTAGACTAAAACAAAAATCCTGCTTCTGACTCTAAGTCCTGATCTAGAGGCACTACCCACCAGGTTTACTGGTGGAAATTCAAAATAATCTGACTACTTTTATTGAATATAATCAGCTAATATACATATTTTGTATAGACTTATCTGTGTTAACTTCTACTCTATTTTGCTTTTTTTTTTTTTTTCTTCTTTCTTGGTACCAGGGATCAAACTCATGACCTCAAGCTTACCAGGCAAGTGCTTGAAACACTAAGCTAAAACCCCAGCCATTCTTTTACTTTTTTTGCTTGGAATGTGGTTTTAGTTCTAGAGTTCCCAGCCCATTCTGTAAATATGACACTGTAATTCCCATGAGAATGTAGCCAGAACAGAAAGAACACTTGTAAAATAGATTGGCTTCACCATCAATCTAGATGTCAACAGCAGAGCACTGTTTCTGTCATATGAGATAAAGAAACTACTTTTAAGCTCCTTACAACAAAAAATTGATATAGATACATTGGTGTTTTAAATTTTCTACCTATAAATAGGTAGAAATGTTTTGTCATGTTAGGAAAATAGAGTCTTTTTTATTTCTTTATGATCTACATTTTTCTAGATTCCTTAGGTCAATATATATTTAATTATTTTTATAAATGGTACATCCTTCTCCTCCTCTTGTAACTGATTAGGCATGGGTACTTGCTTTAGGGAAAAATGGAAATTAAAACTACAGAAAAAGTATGAATTTGCTAGCAAAATAATAAAAAAAAAGGTAAAAGGATTGTAGCTGGAAGTGCTGACAAAAATCAATCTGCTTTTCTGCCAAAAGAAAGTAACATAAATTGGGGGAAATTTCCCAGCTTTTGTAGTTAGAGGAGACAAATCTGTGAAGAGGATTAGGAGGGCAGACTTACAATAGAACAGAGATCAGGTTTACGGGGTGTATGATGAAATTCAATGAAGTCAAACCATTATCTCAGTTCTGGATTTATAGATCAGGAGTAATCCTGATGATTTTAGAGCCAATTTGCTCCCTATGATATGAATGATTATGACTTCAGCAACAATTTCAGTCTGTGAGATTACTGGAATTCAAGAAGACCACAGACTTAGTATGAGGGAGATTCTGACCACAGCTAAATCTTCTTGTAAATCTCTTATCTTGGTGTTCTCAGTCTTCAAGAGTGTTAAATAACCTAGATAAACTTAAAGCTAATAAATATTGTAATGCCAGCTTTTAGACCTATTCTCTAAATGACCATCACGCCTCTACACAGAGCTGAGAAGGAGTCAACCTAGAGGTTTACAAAGTAAATGTTAAGCTTCCTCTGTTTACAGGTATTCCTTGGGCATCTCCTTGCATAAGTAGAGTCATGAATTTTAAAAAAACAAAACAAACAAATAAATACTTTTAAGTCCTTAAAACACAAGTCTTGCTCTGAGTAATGGACTAACAGCCTCTGCACCTATGACGCTCACCATGTCAATAAGATCATAACTTATATTACTTCACATTTAATATGAGTTTTTATGGTATAAAATGATACCGAAAGAATATTTAGCATATATATAAGCATTTTATAGTTAGTCTTCTCCGACAAAAATGTGCTGCTTTTACACAGTGCTTTAGAAAATCGGATGCAAATGCTTGAATGTGGCATACACCAATAGTCTCAGTATCAAATGTTTAACAGGTTCAAACATTTTAACTCACCTGAACTCCTCTTTTGAATTATTTCACATACTCAAACATATATATCATGAGAAAAGTCATTGCAAGAAATGAATTTAAATGGGTGCTTTGTTGTTATATTTAGACTTTAGTTTACTAATGGATAAGTTGAGTATAAAATTTTATGCAATATTTAAATTAAACCTGTATATGACTGAAATTACTAAAACCAGTTTTCCATAATGAAATAAATATAGTTGAAATTCCTAAAAATTTAGTGAACTATCTCAGGTAAAAATCCAAAGAAATCCCACAATACTTTTTGAGATAGGACAGAAGAAACAAAGATAGAAAGGAGAGAAGAAAATTATGTATTTTAAGGCACAATCAAAATATCCAAGACTATCCATACGTGTTTTTCTAGTATTTACTTCCTATTGTTGTTTGTGGTCCCTTGGATTATTATTTTCTTCTTCATAGTCAAATTCCATGAAGTTAGAGTAAACCCATGAATTTATGAGCTGGTAAATAAACAGAGTGACATCATCCTAAACAGATGAAAGTGGTTCAAAGATTTTTTTTATGTAAAACATCGTACATCGTCCATCTGAAAGAATACCTCTAAAATGATGTATGTATTCTCAGCTCCCGACCATAGAGCACCTCTCTCTCTCTCTCTCTCTCTCTCTCTCTCTCTCTCTCTCTCTCTCTTGCACCTCTATATTGTACCTTCTCTTGGAATGTGTGTATCTGCATATTCTCTACACAAATGCATCATGAAACTTTTTCTGTATGAGGGTCTAAATTCTTACTTCATGACTGGGTCTATGTTTCCATTTCCTCCTTGGGAGCCGCTCCAGACCCTGTCATGGGGCAACACTGGCATCATGAAGAGGTAGTATTGTCGTGTCCTTTCAGTGTATACACCTAAATCCCAGTAAGAAGTTCCTTGATCTAAAGTTTCTTTAAAGGTGTATGTTGAGTCTCACATTACAATTAAGCAAACACAACAAAAACAATATATTAACATATTTTTCACTTATTGGATTCCTAGATACCACATTTCTGATGTAGAAAAAATAATAATCATGCACCAAGAATTTCAAAGTAAAAAGAGTTTATTTAAGTGTGCCTTTTGAGCATAAGGTGGCATGGACTATACACAGCGTGACCATTCTGAGAGTTTACATTACAGCAAGTCTTTTCGTATTATTTCTAAAACCAATTACATGCTGATTCAGAAATCACATTTCACAGATACCCTTGTCAGATTATCATATGATTAAAGCTGTTGATGATTCTGTTTTTTCTGTTCTTAATAAAATAGCTGCGTAATTTCCTATTGTCAGATGAGCATGAAATGGAAGGTCATCGTATTGTCTGTCCTCTAGTCCAGGCTTTTGTCACATCACCCATTCCCTCGAAATAACTATGCCCTCCGTTTTTCCCCCTACTTTTTGGCGATTCCTACTTTACTTGGGATCCTGCCACCTACCGACTCTGTTTTGATGACTGGTGAACATTTTTAGGAACAGTTTCAAAGGATCAATTTTAACAAAGAAAATATGTTTTGCTGAATAACTTTGCAAGCACTTTATCTGCACTGCTGAATTTCTCATTGGCAGAATATAGGCTCTAAAGGAAGACTGCCCAAACTGAAATATCTATTCCTTTCTGGCAGTGTGATCTTGACTAACAGCCTACAGTTCTCTGAGTCTCCCAATCACTAAATAAATAGATAATTTAGTTAACATTTATTGTATTACAGAGTTATTATAAGATTTGAATCAAGAAATGAGTATAAAATTGAAACTAAATTTGGGGTCTTGACCCTCACACACTGATCTGCTCAATATTTTATTCACTATAAAATGATTACATTATTAGATAGGTTGCTATTAATAGTACATTTTAGGAACATTAATGTCTTTATTATCTTGAACCACACAAGTAAAGAGTGCAGATTGGCATTTAAATCCTTCAGAAGTCTATGTTTTATTCTGAAATTATGAGGATACAGGATGGAATAAAAAATAAAGCATGAATATAGACCAATACATTATTAGAACAGTGACATAGGCAGAGGTAACTGTATCATCTTTTCATTCTTTCCTGCCGGCTTTCAAAAGCACTTTATTACTGAGAGCTTCTGGGTAATTCAAATGAGGAAACTATCTTTTACTTTGTGTCTTATGCCACACAATATGTATTCTATAAATAGTAATACTATGATGGCGTTATTATAGTGTTTTTAGATTTAATGTAAAATGGCTTCTGTTGCTTTATAAATCCTCAGTCAGATCTCAAGGCTCTTAGTAGGTAAAATTTTCAGCTTTCCCTACTGTAAGTATTTGACTGACATCTGGTTTTAGTTACATTTTTTTTCTTGATAAGACTAAATACCTGACACCCACATGTTAAAGTTGGAAAGATTTATATTATTTCAGAGTTTGTAGAGGTTTCAGTACATAATCAGCTGTTTGCAAGGCAGAGGGACATGGCAGAGGGACATGGCAGAGGAGGAAGAGTTTGTGGCATGACAGGCAGAAAGCAGCAGCAGCAGTGGCAAGCCTGTCTTCTGTCTGTCCCTTTATATTTCATACAGGCTTCAAACCTAGGGATTGGTACTACCCACACCAGGGCTCGAACCTTCATTATGTGCACCCTTAATCCAAGTATTAAGGAATATTCACACCCCCTTAATCCAGCAATCTGTGAAAAGCCCCAACCATGACCACATAAGGCTTTGGGATAGAAGCCATAATGATGCTAATAATGTACAAACTCTTTTAACTGGTCATTTAATAATGTTTCTTTTTCTTATTCTATAGTTTGGAAACCTGATAGTTGAATTCTTCCTATTGTACTTCAAGAACTCATTTTTACTACAGTAAAACCAGAATTGGAATGCATATATTTCATATGAAAGAAATACATTAAATAAAATACACACAGATGGATTATCTATGAGACCTTTTAAACTGATGAATTTAATTCTTAGCAAATATAAAATTTTTAGAAACTCAGTAGCATTAAGATATTTTTTTCCAGTTTCATTGATTGACAAGTAGTAAAATTCATTAGATGTGTTTTTTACTGGTTCAGTATATAATGTACCATAATTAGATCATACACTAAAAGGATTATGAAGAAAGACAATCAATCCTCTGGGAAAAGCCACTGGATTAGCAAACTCAAAAGGATTTAAGTGTGAAAGAAGTATAAACAATACTCAGTCAACTCAAAACAAGCAGAATGGTGATTAAACCTTTGCATAGCCAAACCAATTTGTGTGAATATGTGTTGAAAAGGGAATCAGGAGCAAGATTATATGAAAGAGCTTCAGGGTAAAAGGATATCTGTGTTTAAAGAACTTAGGTTCTTTACTGCTTTTTCCATTCTCTGTAAAATTTTGGGTTATTAAAGATATTTCAATTGTAATCTTTTCCTCATTATATGAATAAAATCATTCTTCAATGCAGAAATTGTTATGAATATATTATATATATATAATTTTATTTTATTTTATTTTATTTTATTTTATTTTGGGGGGAGGTTTTTTTGTTTTTTTGTACCAGAACTTGAACTCAGGACATCACTAGGCTGGTGCTTGTACCACTGAGCTATATCCTCAGCCCTAAGGTAATATTTTAAAGAAAAAAAGTTCAATGACATTTTTAAGCATAATAATGCAGTCTATATTCAGAATTATGCTGACAGATACAGGAAGCACGGTAATGAGATTTTGTGTGGGGCACTAGAGATTGCGTTCCACTCCATGTCATACCCAAAGAGCTGGTAGTCAAAGGTTGGAAAATTGCTGCTTAGTTACCAAATGGAAATAACAGCGTTGAAAGTGATTTGAGTAAAGTGATAATGAGACTGTGCTAGAGATTAGTGGTGATGATGCCCACTGGGGGAAGATGGAGAACCTGAAAAATATGTAGGGGAGTCAGACATGCATGGCTGCGGGCTAGACAATCTCCTAAACTGACTTCGCAGCCTTCTGTGCTAAAACTGGATTGCACAAAACAACGGACAGACAGGCTTAGGAGAAGTTTCAGGAACATGCCTAAAGTCTGATGAAGCAAAGAACATTTGTCAGCTTAAAGATGATCCAAATTTATGTACACCATATGCTTTAGATGTGTTTTTTGGGGAAAAGCTGAAAATTATTGCAACTGGTGGTGATTTGTGATCAGAAGAGTCCTAAAAGGGCATAGCTTCAGCTAGTTTAAGAAAAAGGATGAATCTGCTCAGGGCTAGCCAGGAATGACTTCGGTCACCTGCAAACACAGAAAGAAAAATTACTCCCATCCCAAGACACTGAAAAAAGGATAATGTATTTCTTTTATCTTTTTCAAAATTCTGGCAGTTTTGTGCCTTAATCCTGCCACCTACTGGCATTGCACAGAAGTGAGAAGACATGACAAAACAGATTTTAATGTGAATTTTATAGAGAACTCATCTGATTAAGACTCAAAATACTTTAACAATGTAGCTTACGTTTTGTCAGCTTAGTCTTAAAATTATATAAATATCCTAGGTAAAGCAACATAATGAATCCCAGCAAATGTTTTTAAACCCTAACCTTGGTTTATAATTTCTTTAAGAACTTTGTTTTTATAAAATATTTTCTAATTATAAATTTGGAAAATTATGCCCAGTATCAAGGCATTTGTATAAAAACTTTAGATAATGTGTGGATTTCAAATTTTTAAAAATAGACCTAAATTCTTGGCTTTTCCTGCTTCTTGGCTTTCTGTGCCTTCTATGCAAATTTAGGCCAAGAAATTCTTAGCCACTGAGGGATCACATGCAGAGATGCTATTGTATCATCGCTATACAATGATCACACAGAAGACTTGAGCTAAAATTGGGCTGAGAGAAATTATAGGGAGACTTTAATTATGGTTTGCAGGAAAACTTGTTTGATTATCATTTGGAAAATTTAAAGAAAAGAGGTTTTTCACATTAAGAGACAAAAGTCTTTGTCTCATGAAAACTGATTACTTTTCCTTTTCATGGAGCAAAACAATTATATACTCAAAAACTTAATTGGTACAATACTGATTAAAGGCAAAAGACACTCATAAAAGGCTACTTATTAGTCACGCATTTTTCCATTATACCAAAAGAATGTCTTAGAATAAAGCAAAAAATAGTAAAAACAAACTATACAATAAAAAATTCAGGATGGATTATGCCCTCTTTTCCAGGCTTTTACTCCAATCAATATAGTTTGTACTGATTATAAAAAATATAACACAAAAATACTGTGTTCCCTTTAGGTAGTTTTGCAGAAAGTGGAGACAGTATAAACAATGAATTCCCTCTCAGTACTTTGTCAAGCCACGAAATCCCAGGGGCCAGCAAGGGTCTGAGGGGCAGGCTAAGGAACGGCGGCATCTGACATGAGTGGACTATAGAGCTGACTGCTTTTAGGAAAGATTGCGAGAAATATTCTCAAGAATCTATGAAATGCTTAGCATCTTCTGGTAGAGAAACCATAATTCATCAGTCTCAGTGAAAAACATTGTAAACATCTCCCAGACTTGCTGCATCTCAGGCGTAGATACCTCAAGGCCTTTCGCATGAGTTTGAGGGGAAGGTCCGTGAAAGCTCCCTAAGAGACATCTAAGAAAAGCCAGGTAGACTATTAACATTCATATTCACTGGATAATTTAAACTGTGCCCATTAGTCAGAAAAATACGAAAAGAACGTTCACGCATATGAAAGTTCATGCGCATATGAACACAATTTGGAAGCAAAGTAGCCTGTTACTGGACAAATTAATGGCCAAATGTTCTTCTTTATTATTCTTTATCAGTTTGCTTTCAATGTGTTTTAGGAAAAATAATGAACATTTAAATTGAGAATGGAAATGAGTAACAGACTTCTTCAGAAAAACTATTTAAAATACTAAGTTGAAAAATCATACAGGTATGCAGTCAAATAAACATAAATATAAAATATATATTTGTAAATATGTGTTTTATCAAATTACTATGCTGTTGTATTTTATTAATATGTCTTATTTTTTCTTAGCTTTATATTGATGATCATGAAAATTCAGACTGACAATACTGTTCACATTACTATTGTATGCCTGACACCAACCTTATTTTCTTTTATTCAGTTTGTTGTGTTCACAGTCTAAGGATAATGACTCTGAATGTTCTCAAATGGCCAGTATTGACAATGATTGTTAGAAGTGTCACTATAAATTGAGTTTAGGTGATTTCAAAAGAACCTTGTGGTAAAAATCTGTCCCTGCTGGCACCAAGACAATCAAACCTTAGTGTCAAAAGAACTAGTGTCTTCTTTTATTGTTACTCAAATGTAAGTCTGTACTTCATTGGTGTATAAAATAATGGATCAATAATGCGCCATAATATGCTCATATACTTCGTTTTTGGAATCAAAGGAGTAACTCATTCAATTTTTGGAAATAATTTGTTACATGAATTTTAAAGACATGCTGCCCTTTTATTTCAACTTAATTGAATACTTTCAGCTTTCATTAGCAAAACTGTGTACCTACATATACCACATGGAGAGAAGCAAGAGAATTCTTTAAGCAAGTTATGAAAATACCGGGGGAGATTGTCTAAATTTTGTATAATTTTGTTCATAACTTCCACCCAGTGTAAATCAATATATTTTACAACTCATTGAACTGAAAAACAATAACTAATTACATAGAAAGAAGGGATGGTGGAGAAAAATGGAAAAAGAAAGAAGAAAAGAGAGAAAAGAGAAAGGAAAAATCTTATAATAAAATTCTAAGCTTTATATAAATGTGTGTACTTTGTATGAGAAAATCTTCAAATGGAGACTAAAACTTGTTAGGTCCAACTTTGACAAAAAGAGACATTTCAGTAGTCTCAAATAAGATAACTGAAGAACCTGGTGCTTTAGTGCAATGCTTATTAATTGTTTGAATTAGTTAACAGAACATAGGCAGCAATGTAACCAAATGATCAAATTTAATGTTACCACCACTGCTGGGGGAAAAGAGAGTGGTTTCAGATATCATGTTTGGAAAATGTCAAAATGTTGATGGTGTGTTTTACCTGGCAAGGTAAAAATGTAGACAAGGTCTCTTTATATAACTGTGAAAACTACTGTCCTGGGCTTTTCAACATTGTCAAAGCCAGAAGTATAAAGATTTTCTAAGTGCTCAAGATTAAGCAAGCCCAGAGAGATAATAAACAAGGGAAACCAGTGAAACAAAGTAGTCATTAGTCATTAGTTGGACAATTGAAATGTAAGTATGAAATTGTGGTTATTTAAATAGATGTGTATTATTTTAAGGCTATATTTTTTAATGTTGAATAACTGCTATGAATATGTAAGACAATTTCCTCAGGTCTTGAAAATGTGAACTAAAATATTTAACCCCGATGAATAATACATATCTAAGTTGCTTTTGAGTGGCTTGGAAAAGGCATGTATTCATATTTGTCACATTTGTAGACAGAATTAAACAAAACGTTAATAACTTTTGAAGTTGGATACATGGAATATGGAAACTGTTATGCTTTTCTTGCATTTTCTATGAAATTTAAATTTTAAGAGTAAACTTCATTCTTAACATAATTTCATTCTCATCTTTTGTCCTTTGTAAACATTTTGTGATGCTTTGGTTTTTCTGTCCCTTAAATTACTCTGAAGTTAACTGTGATCATTCATAAAAATGAACAAAATATAATTAATAAAATGTAAAAAGAGAAGTAATATCTCATATCACAGATAGTTAACAGATAGTTTAATATCATTAAAGTTTCATATTATTGTATTAAAATTTTCTGTAGACTACTGAATACATTTCATAGCCTAAATGTACTGCTTAGTAAAATAAAGCCATTTTATATGTGTTACAAAAAATGTAAATGATCAAGTATATGATAAATGAAAACTTTTCATATTTCTCCAAAATTAATAAAAAGTAGTCACAATTTTTATCAACTCAGTTCTACCCCAGGAAGGAATATTAATTGTGCTTAACATTTCTAACCAAAGGAAAACATTCTTATCACTTAGTTTTATCAAGGCTTGATTTTTTCCTAAGTTAATATTTTTACATAAGTAACACTTAGAAAAGAGGGATGTCAAGAACCTATTTTATATTAAAAACTATTTTATAAACAACTGTAACTTATCTTACTATTTTGTATGACAAACAGGTATATCCTAATGTTCTATGTATGCTGACACCATAAAAATCTTAGAAATAGACAGCATAGCTTATTTTCCACTTGCTGTGGCCTTGTTACAGTGAATATTTTACAGTGAGCTCCAAAATGCCGATCATCTCCTCTTATGAAGGGACATGTATTGAAATTCATACTAGTAAATCACTGGAAATATTTGTGTTCACATCAGTATGAGCCCTTCTTCATGAAATCAACAAAATCATTATGTTTAGAAATTTTTCTTAAATAATAAACTTAAGTTTATGCCTTTATTGTCTGCACAAATGAATTTAAATCTTATTGATATTTTCTATTTATACATTAGTGTGTATATTTATTTCAACTACTGAAAGTTATAATTTATGAATCATTTATTGAATAAATAATATAAGTCATTTAATATGAGTAACATTATCATAGCTAATGGAATTTGGTTATTAGTATTGTATGACAATTTATGCTTTTTCATATAAATGATATATATATAGAAAAAAATAATGTGCAGCAGGACATTTCCACTTATGGAGAAGATAATTAGCTCCTTTATACTTGGCAGCTCAGGCCCTATCATGAGCCGAGAAGCAAAAGGAACTTCAATTGGAAAGAAAGAATATGCAAAGTTTTCATTGAATCTTTATTTCATCATTCAATTGTAAACCATGTCCATGTGTCTTTCAGAATATTACATGCAATTAACATTCTTCACTATCTTTCTGAAAAAGCAAGTAGTAGCCACCTGAGAACACTGGCATTAATTTCAGCAATACTGCCAAAATCATGTCTCAGTTTGTATCTATGACAATTTCTTCTCATTTCTGAAAGTCCCCAAATATTGCAGCATGTGACATGTTTCTGGCTTTTTCAAATCATTGGAATAAGATCTTACCTCCATCAGTAGTTTTACATGTGATCTTGCACAATTTCTTCTTCTTCTTCTTCTTCTTCTTCTTCTTCTTCT